>ML780855.1:1248776-1268899 GCA_009831015.1 Picea engelmannii | reverse complement strand
GACTATTTTAAGTCTTGTGGCAGTAGAAGATTTGCATCTTGAACAGTTAGATGTAAAAACAACTTTTCTCCATGGGGATTTGGAGGAAGAGATTTATATACAGCAACCACAGGGGCATGAGGTCAAAGGGAATGAGAATTTGGTATGTAGGTTGAAGAAGAGCTTGTATGGCCTAAAGAAAGCTTCAAGGCAGTGGTATTTGAAGTTTGCCAGGTTTATGATAGAAAAGGGTTATAGTAGATGTCATTTTGATCACTTTGTTTATTTTAAAAGGCTAGAAAAAGGAAGCTATATTATCTTGCTATTGTATGTAGATGACATGCTTCTTGCAGGGTCTAATATGCAGGATATAAATATGCTCAAGAAGAAATTAGCCAATTCATTTGCAATGAAGGATTTGGGTGCTGCAAAAAAAATCCTTGGCATGAGAATAACAAGAGACAGAAAAAATCGCAAATTGACATTGTCTCAAGGTGAGTACATAAAGAAGGTGTTGGAGAGGTTTAGAATGCAGAATGCAAAACCAGTTAGTACACATTTGGCTAGCCATTTCAAATTAACTAAGGAAATGTGTCCCAAGACACAAGAGGAGATAGAATACATGTCCAAGGTCCCTTATTCATCAGCAGTTGGAAGCTTGATGTATGCAATGGTTTTCACAAGGCCAGATATTGCACATGCAGTGGGAGTTGTGAGCGGGTATATGAACAATCTAGGTAAATAACATTGGGTGGCAGTAAGTGGATTCTCAGGTATTTGAGAGGTACTGCTGCTCATACATTATGTTTTGGAGGTTCAAACACTTTTCTATGGGGATATGTTGATTCAGATATGGCAGGTGATAAAGACAGTAGGAGGAGCACCACAAGGTATGTTTTTACTATAGGTGGAACAACAGTAAGTTGGATTTCGAAACTGCAAAAGGTTGTTTTACTTTCAACAACAGAGGCAGAGTATGTTGCTGCTACAAAGGCTAGTAAAGAGATGATTTGGTTACAAAGGTTTATGGAGGAATTGGGAAAGACAAAGGAGAATAGCAGGTTGTACTATGACAATGAGAGTGCAATTCATCTTGCAAAGAAATCAACCTTCCATTTGAAGACTAAGCATATACAGTTGAGGTACCACTTCATACGATCCACCTTGGAAGATGGACATTTGAAGTTGGAAAAGATACACACTAGCCAGAATCATGCAGACATGTTTACAAAGGGAGTAACCAGAGAGAAACTAAGTTCCTTCTCAGTTTCAGTTGGTCTTCAAGAATGAATATGAAGATGAGAAATTTTCCAGGTCTAAGAAGGTTCAGATTCCAGTATATACAACAGCGATGGAGTTGTTGAGATCAGTCTCCAAGTGGGAGATTGTTGGTTGTGGAGACTGATTATCTTCCTGATTCAAAGGTCCTTTGCTTTCAGCTATGTTTATACCCCATGAAGACTTTACACCCCATAAGTATGTACACTCTTCCACGCGTGGGAGTGCATATGGGGGCTATCCCCTTTGTGGGGTCCAGGGGGTTCGAGGGCGAAGCCCCCGAAAGAAAAATTTCCTTGTAAATGTATATTGTAATTTCATTGTAAATCTAGACCGTTCATTATAAGGTCGCAAATCTAACGATAGAAATTATGTTAGGGTTTTTTCCCTAGAAGGCAACCCTCTATTATGAGGGAAATGTATTGCGGCTATGCATTATGGCGAGTATTGTATTCTGAGAAAGGAGACTGTGATAGAAAGAAGAGGAAGTTACAATGGGTTTTGTTGTAGGTTGTATCCCTTTATTTACTGGATAATAATAAAGGAAGGACCTGGCAATTTCTCTGGTGGACGTAGCCCACACTGGGTGAACCACATAAATCTGTGTCTCTATTGTATTGTGTATCTTCCGTGTTTTGTTTCCACATTTGTTTTATTTTATTTCTCCGCGGTCCTGTTTTTCTAACAATAATTCCCACCATTCTAAGAGACTCTAAGACTACCTCTATAGGATCCTTGTCCCACTCCACTAGCTAGGATTTAATCTAATCAATTTGTCCTCTTCATATCTTCCCTCATTCATCGACGATATTTCCAAATTTTCCACCCTTTCCTTCAATTCCCACACAACCTATTAATTAATTAGGGATGCCTATGATCATTTCCAGTATGATAAGGGAGCACCCTATTAGACCTTTGTATTAGCACAAAGCATATTCATTGAAACCTACCCATTTCCAAGTTCATCGTTCTATGCGCCCAACACCATAATCCTTCCACCTCAACAATCATGGTCATATATAGTCGAACTCAAGTAGTTCCTAAACAATCTCCTCCATGTTGAGAATTTCCATGGGAATTGATTCCTTATATCCCAGAATGTAACTAAAACAATACATGTGCCTACATGGTGGGAAAAAAGTATATATATTCCATAGGTTGAAGTACATCTAGGGTAAAGATGAAATTCCCCGTTCCCGAATTAAAGCAAAATATTTCCCTAGGTGGGTCCATGAACCTATCTCTATGTTTACCTTGATCATAGGAAGGGACAATGACATCATAGTTGATGAGATATTGATGTCCATGATTAACCCATTTCCTACTAAATAAACCCCTACATTAATGTATTTAGAATCCCTATCCATTAACATAAAGTAATAGTTGGTCAAATTCAAATCCAATAAGGTGTTTTGCTATCCATCCTACCTAGCTTACATGTTTAGATTTTACCCGAGTAACATCTAATCCACTTAAGTCTACAACAATATTAGGATGTATATCCCACCAAGTGTATCAACTATATACCATGGGTAAGGAAGGGAGAGCAAGAGTCTTCCATGTTCAAATATACAAATGATTCCATGTGCATGTCTTTCTTAGTTATCATAGGTATAGAACATCAGAGGATTCATGATAATATTAGGTCATATTTACAGTTGAGTAATGGTCCCAAGAAAGGAAACTGGTTTCGAAGGGGAAATTTTACTTTAATATAGTGTATGGGATTAAATCAACTCGCTACATGCCCCCCAAACTTCTCACACCTAGAATCTACCTATTGGGATATATCAAGTATCTAATAGATATGGATGAGAACAATTTTCTTCAATCCAAGAAGAAGAGTCAAATTAAATATCCCATTACCACGGGGGGATATTCCATATCAAACAAGAAAGGTGCATAAGAGGGTATCCAAATTCTCAAATTTTACATGGGACAAGCCATGTAAGTATGGCCCACATTTTTTCATAGAAAAGGAGAATAAAAATCAATACTCAATGCCTAAAGATCATGAAAAAAGACCACTAGAAGGGTAATTGGAAAATAAATGTTCTTGGAAAGAAGTTAAGGACATTTTCTATGTGGTTGTTGAGATTTCCAAAGATATTTCCAAAGTTTCTCCTCAGTATCAGCCTAGAAAACCAAATGTACCATCCTATTCCATGTTCTATGAGATCAAAGGTGTTGTGGTCTCTATAAATTATATGAAAATCATGCTCTTGACTGAAGAAAGAGGAAATAAGTAGGCCAATACAACTTCAATAAACTAAAAATGGTTGCTTGGTGGAGGATGAGAGAGTTCCTCAATGAAAATAATATCTTGAATGTCCAAATTCATGAGGATGCATTATTCTCTAAATTATAAAATGATACCCCAATGGTTGAGACATTTGGAAATATAAAGGATAAGAAAAAGGATGAGGATAAGGAGGAGGATGGAAATGATAAATATCATGTCGGTGAGGGTGATGATGATGATGAGGACTATAAAGAGAAAGTATATGAGGAAGCAATAGGAGAGACAACTTACCCACAAGGGCCCCTATAGGATGTAAAAAAAGGAGGTGTGCTTCTAGCCAAGGAAGTTGTTGCGCCCATCAAATAGGGACATGAAGTGAAAAAATAATATACCCACCTTACAATCCTTAGATTCCAATAACATTCAAGGGCTGAAGAAGGATGGGTAGGACACAATAGATGATAAAAGAAATACTTGAGAGTTTGTGATTAGTACTTGACCTTGCTTCTCCATCAACTAATGAAAAATATTTGTTGTTTGTTAACATCTCACCAATATATCGAGAAGGTAAGTATGACAAGATGACATGGATCATAAATCAAGGGGTACTTCTCAAGGACCCTTTCTCACCTTCCTCTTCCTAGACATATAATGCAATAGAAGAAAGCTAGTTGAAGCTAACAAAAATGAGAGAAAAAGGAAAAAGAGGTAGTAGTTGGGAAACAACAACACCAAACATCCTAAGAAATAAAAGAGAAAGCATCCCATAAGGCCAAAGAAAAAGACAAATTAGTAGAATATAAGCAAGAGATACAAAACATGTGTTTCCAAATGAGTGTAGGAAGAGAATAACAGAAAGGGAGAAGATGAGTTGAAGAAATAAGAGGTTGAGAGAAATGAAGATGAAAACATGTAAATTAGGAGAAGAAGTAGTGGGAAAGATTGATGAAAACACACCTCAACCCAATATTCCAATGGACTGAAGGATCCTCCCCTTATGTCCTTGTTTCCCATTCCCCCTCCAATTTTTCCTAAATAATTTCCTTGGCCATACTAGGTGGGGTGCCAAATTATCCCAGTATCGACACCTCTTTCCAATAGCCCTCATAGATGGACATTATATAACCCCTTGACTAGTAGTAGTGTGTGATCCTTTATAGATAGTGATGGAGGAAAAAAGGAGGAAGAAGGAAAAAAAGGAATCCCTAAATACAATAAGTTTTGATGATGGCATTGCCCATCCTAGACTACTCTCCATGTAGGATGACCAAATATGATAGTATACCATGACCACCCTACAACCCCTAGTAAGAAAACCATATTAAGGAATGGGTTCCCAAGACTATAAGGTTTCTCGAGTCACATATAGGACATATAAATTCCCTCCTTAGGATAACATTTTGGTAGAGAAAAGGTCTAATAATATGTCATACAAAAAGTATGTGAAGGATACCCACTCCATCAAATAATTCAAGAAGAAGTATGAAAATGTCCTTGCCCAAAAGGTTTTCCTAAATGATAGAGTCAGGTCCTTAGAGATAGAAAAAAAATAATTAAAGAATAGATTGGTATCCTTAAGGAGGGACCAGAAAGAATATAATGGGGCCATATCCCTTCTAAAGGAAAAAGAGGAAAGGATTTTCACCTAGAGAGAAGTTAATCGACCTTGATTTTCCCTATGATAGAGGAAATGGTTGAAGAGAGGCACCAATTAACTTAGGATGATAGTTTCTTGTGGAGAAAAAATGCCATCCTAAATCTAAATAACCATAGCATGGAAGAAAGGATATTGTATTTGGAGGGGGAAAAGAGAAAGGTGACAAATTTTTCTTCATGGTTGGAAGAGGTGAATGACAAAATTAAGAATCTCTAGTATGAAGTCACAAAAACACAAATGAATCAATCCATCATTATTAGCACTAATTATTCTAGGCTTGGGGATGACACTAGGGTACAACATCATAGAAGAGTTGAATAAATTCATAAATGTTAAATAATGAAAAAAAAACACGAAAATTATTTATTTAGGCCATTGGTGCCCAACCTAGATAAAATAAATAAATATGACCTAAAGAAACAGGGGAAAAAGTTGTAGGAAGTCCAAAAAGGTGGCATGAAGAAAATATATATTTTGTGGCACTAAGAGAATACATGGACAACTAGAGAACCAAATATGAGGAGGAGTTCATAAAATCTAAATTGCTAGCTACAATCAAGACCATAAAAGGCTTAGTCTGGGGTTTTGTAGTTGAGAAATGTAAGTTTTAAACATTTATAGTAAAACAATGCACACAGATTCTTTAAAAAAATAGAAAAGAAAACAATACCATTCACACACATTACTCACATTATTACCCTAGAAACCCTTAATTGGGAAAACCAACAAACCATAGAGTAACCCCTCTGTTTCTTATTGTTTTAATTTCACCATCTACAATACAATATATATGATTTTGCATCATCTAAAACCTCGATTCATTTACCCGGATTATATTACAACCCTAATTCATTAACTAGAATTAGAATAAAATGTGTCAAATAACATTGGCCAAAAAACACCAAAGACAGTGCAAAAACGGACCAAAAAAAAAACATTTTTTTCTTCAAGAGCTTCTCCCCCAAATCCCTAGGAAGGGGGGGGGCTAATTATGCACCCAATTCAATGTACAATGCATGGATATACTCATGCAAAGAATATAACACATTCTTAACAAGCAAGTCTCGCAACTAAGGGATCACATGTGATATCACCTAGAGTTTGATATCCTCCACAAATAAGTAAGGAAAAATATAAATGACATGAGGAAGGAAGTGGAGAGTAAGTCCAAGGTGGTAGAGGCTGGAGAAAAGGACCTAAACAAAATCCTAGTTAAAACACTAGAATTATTAGGGGTTACAGACCAAACATCCATTTTATGAATGTTGATTTTTGTACCAAAAAAATTAGAGATAGAGGATCACTTATGAAAAATCCACAACAATGGATATACCCATCATTGTTTTTATGAATAATATGCACGTCATGACTGGACATGAATTTCCTTTCCCATGGGATGATTAGTTCATACTCTAATCATGAAACTAGTACAACAAGCTAGTGAAAGTGGTTCCTACCTTACAGACACATGTGGTAAACGAGGGGGGCATTCCTACCTCCGAAGAGGCATACAATTAGTTGCACCCACCAATGGTCACATTGATCCTTGGAATGTACCTTGTTCACTCTCTAGGCCCAATTGATCACACGGATTAGATAGACTTAGACAAGTCTTTTTAGAATTTTGTGAGTTGGTAAATTTGTTAGTCGGAAAGGATGGTGATTGCTTAGTGTTATACAGGATTATATCATCAACTATCCACATCATTCACCACCTCATGACATTCCCCCCACTTCATTAAGAACCACCTAATCAACAACTTCCCACATAGCTATATGTAGGAGAAACTTCATCTCAAGTGGAGATGCCTCCCTGGACTGAAAGAATAACTAGTGCTAGAAAAGGAAAACACCAAAAATGGTAAGCAACCAATTTTAGTTAGAATACACACATATGTACATAATTTTCTAGGATTAATAAAGAGTGAGGGACAACATAAAAAATCATCAAGAATATTGGTGCCACTAGGTTGTTGAATTTTTGAAATAATCCTTCTTCTTTTTTGTATTAATTCATGAATTCATGCATGAGGGATCTATCACATCATCTATGCATTCTTCTTTTCCTTTTTTGTAAGAATCACTGTAAGATCCATTTTTTTGGAAAGGATAAATACAATCCCATGACTGAGACATTATAGTCCCCATCTAGATCCTGATTGTATTAGAATGAGCTATTGAATTTGTTGTAAAAGTCAAAACAAAGGAATGATGCAGTCAACTTGAAAATTTGAAAATAAACTTTATTAAATAAAATTTATCAAAGGAACAAGTGGGCCATGTTTGGAGGCACGAATTTGAATGACATAACATTATTAATGAGAATTCAATAAAGTGAAAATTTAAAATGGTTTACTCCAAAGGGAATCATGGAATGTTTTGGAAAGGTAAACCCTAACTACTTTAAGAACATTGAGAGTGTATTTTAAAAAGGAAAGATAAGGCACTATCAAGGGGTTGGCGGTCAAAAGTTTCTATAGTGGTGAAGATTCTACAAAAAGAAAATCTCTATCTTTCTAAGATTCGTTGGACTGACCTGCTAAAACTTGTCTCTCTAAATTTTCTTCTTTTTTGTTTCTTGCCATCAAATATCCCATGAATGTATGTAAATCAAGAATATTTGGGTTTGGGCAATTCTTTCTCTTGAAATATTTGGTTATCTTGTAACATTGCAGGTCCACATGAGGGAGATCCCTACTTGTAAAAGTAGATGCAGTTCATTTCAGTTCATGTAGTCATCATTGAGACATTGTTGAAGTTGTTTCAATACTTTTGTTTCATGAATCATTGAACTTGTCATATTTAATTGTTTTTATAAATTTCTCTTGCAAAGAACTATTCAAAGCACTACATTAGTTATTTTTCATACTTTGAGTTGAAATCATGTGATTTCAAATGTTTTCCCTATCAAAATTGTTTTTGGGTTTAAATGAAGTTATCATTTAAAGTTATTTGAATACCTTTCATTTCTTCATTTTGCAAAATTCACAACAAATTCCAAGTTCGGTTTATCTTACAAGAAATAAACAATATGTGTTGAAGGGAGACTCCAAAACCTTGTAGACACAAATATTTGTTGACACACTTTATCTTCTATTTTCTTTAAATGATATATATATAGAGAGAGAGAGATAAGATTTCTTGGAATATCTTTTGGTGTTTTCTCTTTAGCATTCACCCTTTACATTCATTATAGAACCATACAAAGAATCTTCCAACATTTCAGCCAAAGAGGAGTACCACCTCTATAAAAACGCAGGGGGATTCATATCCTCGTGAGGTTTTTGTTTGGGTCTTGACCAATCTAAACATCAAATTTTTTGGTGACCATACTGGGGAAATATTTTTTTTTAAGAAATCTAATACTTTTTAGGATTAGAAATTATTCGAATACTAGAGGTTGTCTGATTGAAGTTTTGAAAGAAGATCTAAATATTGATTCAAAATGAACTGGGTTTTTGAAAATCTTGTTCAAAGAGAACTAAATGGACTTGAATATATATTGTTGAAACTTCAGTCATAAATCAGTTGTGACAACCTTTTTAGAACCAAAGAACAATCCAAGATTTGGGAGGATGATCTCCCTGGTGACTCCATCATCAAAACTCAAGATTTTGAAGGAAAGCTCCATGGTGACTCCACCAAAAAGATTCAAGAATTTCAAGAAGACCTATAGTATGACTCCTCCAAGAAAAAAAATTCAAGTTACAGTAAAGGGAGAATATACCCAAAGAAAGAAATGGTTGCAAAGGACTCCACTCAAATTGCAAGGAGAAGTTCATCCCTTACAAGATATTACCATGGACAAATTTCCAATTTTCTTTGGAAACACTTCAGAAGATGGAGAGAAACTTTTGATTAAGTTTGAAAGTGTTTGTGAGATATATAATGTGGTTGAAAATGATGTTCCATACCATTTATTTATCTTGAATACTACCAAAGAGATTTCCAAAGAAAAGATTCATATACTCTTTTCTTGAAGCTGGTTGAAATCCAAATGAATGAGCAAGGGACAATCAAATATTTCACTTTCAGATTCATGAAGATTCTTTACATGATTCCTCAAGAAATATTTCCAATTGATGTCATCATTTTTAGTTTTTATGAAATGCCTTACCTGTGAATATGATATTCTTTATTGAAGCAAAAGGGAAAGTGCAGCTAGAAATAGGTAATGCAATGAGCTAAAGTCACTAAATGAAACATTCATGAAACCTATGTTAACCTATTAAATCCTACAAGTTTTTTCCAAGACATTAGAGGAATGAATTTAGAAGAAAGACATGATGAAAGATGTGAATGATATTTGTGTTTTTATTTAATATTTTTCTTGAAACAGAAAATGAGAACTTCAAAGTTCCAATTTAAGAAGGATACCATCCTCTACATGTTGCATTGGAGGGGAATTTCAACCTCTCATGTGTTCAATTTTAAAGTGATTATCATAATGAAATTAAATACAAATTTGAAGAAGCTCCACTTGATGTGTACACATATTTCATTCAATATAATCATGATAAATATTTCACAGCAGATCCTCAAATATCACAACCAACTTATACCAAGTCACAAAAATAATGTTTGCATTGGATAAATAGAAGTAATCATCACTTTATATCATATTTTTATGATAATGATTGTTCATCTGAAGTAGAGTTTAATGAAGAAAATATCTTCCAAGCATAAAAATACGGTCACTTGGAATAAGAGGATCCATGTGTGATATGCTTTATTTTTGAAGATAATGAAGTTGTTGATGAACAACAAAAAACAGGTTTACAATTCTCCACAAGTGTTAAACAACAATTTAACTTTGCAACCTTGCCATTGAAACGTGACCATTGCATGAAGGAAGAATGCTTTAAAAACATAGTGAATGAATAAAGAATATTGAATGTGGTTGAGGATAACAAGAAAGATAAAAATATTTTAAAGTAGGAAACTTATCATCAGACCAAGGATTACAACATTCATGAGCAACCACCTATAATTGATTTTATTGAAACATGGTTTTCCAAAGCATTATTGGTCAAGCAATGCAATCAGATTTTGGTCACATTCAACTCAATTTTACTTCATTATGATTTGGGCATACTTTTTACTTCTTCGTAGCAGCCCTGCCATCTTTCCCAATTTTGGAGTTCATTCCACATATCAATTGGATTCTTGAATGGTTGAATTGGAAATCTACTTATACTTTAAAAATGTCATTTTCCTTCAAGTAGCATAGGGTAGGTAGATTTGTTTTTTACATAGTTTATTTCTTCAATCAAGTTTTTTCACAATAAAGCAGTTGCTAAAACTTTGTTACTCTAAAGCAGTTTTCCAAGATTCATTGGACTGGCCTGCTAAAACTTGAATCTCTACATTTTCTTCTTTTCTATTTGTTTCCATCAAATCTCCCATGAATGTATGTAAATCAAGAATATTTGGGTCTGAGCAGTTCTTTCTCTTGAAATATTCAGTTATCTTGTAACATTCAGGTCCACATGAGCGAGATCCCTACTTGTAAAAAGTAGATACAGTTCATTTCAGTTTACGTAATCGTCATTGAGACATTGTTGAAGCTATTTCAGTTCTTTTGTTTTAGACATTATTGAACTTGTCATATTGTGTTATTTTTTATAATTTTTTCCTGCAAAGAACTATGTGGGGCACCACATTAGTGATTTTTCATACTTTGAGTTGAAAGCATGTGATTTCAAATGTCTTTCCTATCAAAATATTTTTTGTGTTTAAATGAAGTTATCATTTAAAGTTCTTTAAAAACCTTTCATTTCTTGATTTTTCAAAAGTCATGTCAGATTCCAAGTTCAATTTATATTACAAGAAAAAAAGAATATTTGTTGAAGGGAGACTCCAAAACCTTGTAGACACAATTTTTTGTTGACACACTTTATCTTATCTTTTCTTTAAATGATCTGATGTATATTTGTATAACTGTGTATAAGGTTTTTACAATTATATATATAAGCTTTCTTGGAAGATATTTCAGTGTTTTCTCTTTGGCATTCACCCTTTACATTCATTCTAGAACCATAAAAAGAATCTTCCAACATTTCAACCAAAGAGGAGTACCATCTCTATACAAAAGAAGGGGGATTCATATCCTCGTGAGTTTTTTGTTTGGGTTTTGACCAATCTAAACATCAAAAACCATATAATTTCAATTAAATCTACTTATAAAGCTTCACTTATATGGAACAAGTTGGAATTTTAAATTGTAATTTCACTTTACAGCCTAATATTGAAAAGACCCTAACATCCATCCCATGTAACACAAGCCCAATATAATATGTTTTATAAAACTATAAAAATACAAACTCTTTGTTAGCATTGATTTCATTTTGAACATTCAGTTGGGAAGCAAATAACAATATTATAGTGTGAGCTACATGATGTCATGTGTGTGTGTGTGTGTGTGTGTGTGTGTGTCTAAATCACACCAATTTAGATCCATCTTAACTCATGATCTTTTAAAAACCTTGAAATTTCCTTCTCAATTGTTTTTTCTGGATCTCTCTAGATTCTTAATAGATCCATATTTAACACATATTTATGTTGGTTTATGATTAATTTAGAAATCATATCATGCAAAACTAAGAAATAGAATATGGTTAGAAATTTTTCATTTTTTCTTTAATAAAAAATTTAAACTTGAGCACAAGAAATTAGTTGTTTTTACCCTTCCATGCTTCCATAATTGCATTTCATGTGAGAATGATTACAACAATTATAAGGTATATACTTTGGTTGAAGTAAAGACACTTCCATATAGATATATTTTAGTGTTTTTTAAACTAAAAGTTGGTGTATACATGGATAAAACATGCATTCTCTTTGAGGAAAGGACATTTAAAAAGCATAAGTATTTGATCTGAACCTTCCGATTATTTTGACAATGAGAATTCTTATTGTGCAGATAAATCTCCCTATGGAATATGGGGACAATGAAGGCCAATTGGAAATTTGGAATTTGAACATGATAATGATAGAGGAAATTGGTAGAAGGTGCTATTTATTAAAGAAAATAAGGGGTCCCCATCTATTCCCCATTAGTGGGCCATCTTTTAATAAGTGTGTAGTCAAAAACTCCCATGCAACTATCTTCAAACAAAATCATAGTGCACAACACTACTCCACCACATGTCTCTATTTCAATCAACAACATAATGTGTTAATTAGATGTTTCTTGTCATGATTAGATAATCTAGAAGCTTTAGTCATTTTTGCAAAGATACAAACGAATTTCCATGGGCTTGATAGTGAAACAAGGTGTTGGAAAATACATAAAATGACTTGTCATGAAAGAATCTATAGAAATTTTAGACAAATAATGTAGAGGATTAAAATCACTTTCTCTTAGAATGCACAAACTACAAATACGTCACATCTATTTTTTTTTAAAATTGTAATAAACCCAAATCTCACAACTTGTTAACCCATAAAAATCAATGGGAACTCATAAGTTCATTTCTAATTTTTTTTATCATGAAAATAACTTGATAAATCAATGTAATTAATTTAAGTTTATATGTCTAGTAGAAAAAATTTGGTTTAAGTGGATGATAATCATCATCATGACCAACAACATCATCAACATATAGAGATTGTTTATGACACATTATCCACACCAAAAAAATTAAAACTGAAATTTTCCTTGAGTTCAAGAGCCCCATCCTCATGTACCAATTCGGATTCTTCAGTGACTTTGAGGTGCATCGACCGCTCCAAAATTTATAAAAGCAACACTTCAAGCACCATTTACTACCACTATACACTCTAAACAATGGCTTTGTGGTTCACCATCCACTTCATAATAAATCACCAGCCATTTGGGGATGCTTTGGTAGATTTTGTAAAGTATCAACCATCTACCTTTTGGGATGCTCTAGTGGCTTTGGGGTGGAAGCACCAACCACTACCACTCTAAAATTTGTCTTTGTATCAACCATGGACCATTTTGGATTCTTTGATGGTTTGGGTGCTAGCATTGACTAGCATTGACTACTTAACTAGTCTCATTATATCAATTACTTCCTTCAGAAAATTGATCAATTGTTTCATTCAATGGACTAGTGGCTTGTAGACACATGTCATGTTCCATTGAATCTATATTGACTTTGATTTCTGATCTAGAAAATGTCTTCTTATATATTCAATACTTTGCAACAACCTTCTTTCCTTGGTTAGAATTATTGCTTACAATTATATTAGGCTTCCTCCAACTATTTTTAGGCTAGCTTAGCCTTTTGAAAAGTGTCTTCAAGGGTTATAACATCAAACATGTCAAGTTCCTTTTGGATTATGGTTATCATCTTGCCAATGTACATGGTCACCAACTTGGATTCTTAATATGTGAATTCGAGTTGGGTTATAGAAATTTATTATCTCATTGGAATTTTGATGCAATTACTACCACTATCATTGTTGGTCCTTTCAATAATTGACTCAATAGAATTTGTGTTTTATGTGGACTTTGGATTCATCCTGAAACAAGTAGACCAAAATTTCAAGAACTTGTCTTTTATGAGGGGCATTGTGAAAATGTATATAACCTAATCATATATTACACCACAATAGGACACTTCAAGGGTGTTGTATTTTCAAATGAATTGCATGTGTGACTCAAAGTGTTTCCTACACTTGTTGAATTGGCTCCTTGGAAATTTAAATGGCACTTTGAATATCACACTAGAGTGCTAGGATGATACTATTGAAATCCATATTTTGAAAGGATTTTTTTAAGACAAAGATATTTTTTAGTTGCATGAATTATTGCTTGATATTTTGATTTTGTGGAAGAAAGAGAAATCACATTTTTTTCTTGCAATCCCATGTGACATGCCTAGAACCAAGGTTGAAAACATATCTTGCAATAGTAGAATTTTGGTCATTAAGATAACCGACCAAGTTAGAATTTATAAATCCAACTAAGGAGATCCCCTTTAACTTAAATTGTATGTGAAACTAAAATATACTTCAAATATATTGAAGTATTCTCTTTTCTACTTTCCAATGTCTTTCACATGGTTATTTCATGTGTAGGACAATGAGGATAATAAAAAATGAGATCTCGGGTTGAGTAAAAGCTAAATACAAAATGATGCCAACTAACTATTGATCAAAATGACATCTATTTTGGGTGAGGTGGATGTGGATTTTTTTTTAAATCTAGACTATAAGGTTCATCAAATTGGTTTGTAATTATGCATGTGAAAGTGACAAATAAGGTCTCATGCATAATTAGGTTGGGAAAGAGAAATGCATTCTCGGGTTTGCAAGAATTGGGGGTCAGTAAACTAATACAAGTGTATTAAGTTTTTCATTTCAAAGTTCCTCTTAAGGTTGGATTTCACATGGGTTAGAAGTTTTGGGTTGTTATCAATGAGTATAAGGTCATCGACATAAAATAGAATATTGATAATATGGATACATACTTGCTTCCATTATAGACAATAGGGTTATAGGTGGACATAGATAGAGTAATGGGGGGATAAGTGTCTGCAAGAGAGGGGAGGATCCAAGGCCTCCAAAAAGGGGAAATATTCAGGGGTATTAATCTCAATCTACATTTTTCTATAATTTACCTTATGTATTAACCTTTTATTTCCTTTGGAGTGTTTCCAAAGCCAATCATTGAATGCAAGTAAGAAGGTGTGTGTGATAAGTCACTTCAGACAGTTATTGTGAGCATGGGGATGAGTATAATCCTCCTTGGGAGGAGTGCGAGTCAAGAAAGAAAGAAAGAAAGAGGAATTTTGTATGGGAAACAAGATTCTTTTGGCTAGAGATTTTTGGGCAGACACAAAGGAGTTTTTACATTGGAGCTAGAGACAATGAGTTCAATATCAACACAAGAGAGTGGATCATTGGAGCTAAAGAATCAGGTTCTTAGTACTATAGAGTGAACTCTCTATGAGATAGCTTTCCACAAGAGCGTTAAGTTGTGTGCTTTACTTTTCCTAGTAGTTGACATCCCTGGAGTCCCCATTAGAGATATCCCTATCTGACCAAGTGCACTAGATCCATGGGAGGGAAGAGGGAAGGACCGAGGGACTGTGAGTAGTGAACAAGGATCCATTTCCCTAGGTTTTGAAGGTTATGAGGAGAGAGTTGGGTGGATTAGGATAGTTATAGGAAGAACAAGACATCATGGGAAGTGTTGGGACTATGAGGGACAACCTCTTTTTTAGATTTGTAGCCCCAACTCGGGGGTGATATGCTACTAAGATCTGGAGCAATAGATCTATGGTTGGGAGGAATGTATATACCTGTGTAGTTGGTGGCCTCTTTGTTTCTTAAAGATAAGTGTTAATCTCTGTGTCTATATTCAGATTCATAGATTTAATTATTGTGCATAAGAACTTTGAGTTCAGTATTTTATATGTTTTTATGAGTTATTATTTTACTTTCTACTCATAGTTTTAAAAGTTTTGTTAGATGCATTATTGATAGGCATGTTGCATTGTATTTCTATTTATATTTGGAATCACAAGGTTGTTTTACCCCTGCATTCAATTAGTGGTGGGGTTTGTTATTTTTGGTATCAAAACATTCATTTTTCTTATGGTAATGTGTCTTAGAGAGGGCCTTGGGTGTGTTAGAGTGTGGTAATATATATATATATATATATATATATATATATAATATATTTCTTGTGAAGTAAAGTGGATAATCTTGAGGGTTGGGTGCATTAAAGAGTGGTATTAAATCCATAGTTTACAACACTCTATTTGTATGGGCCAGAGATAGCACATGGGAAGAGAATTGTAGACCCTTCATGAAGAAGTTGTGAAGAAGTACCAATATTTGGTTGTTTAACATGTTGTAGGGCCAAGCAAATTGAGAATATTTTATGTACAGGATAAGGGAGAAAGTTGGATATGGATAGGGAATCCTAACATACAGTAACCTTGAGGACGATGACATCATGCTAATAAGAGTCCAAGTTTGGTTGACTTGGTGTCCATGTAAATGGTTGTTTGGTCGGGTTCAATTGTCAAGGACCCAATGACTTGCATGTTTTAGACTTCGAGTCAATATCAAAATATAACGGTCATATAGTTCTCAAATTCATGGAGATATAGGTCGTTAGATATGAGAGATCCCCAACCATCAGATCTCTCAGAAGGATGTTTTCATAAATGTTTATTAGGAAAGCCCGTGACAATTTTTTCATTTTGAATAAGTTAGTCCAATCGACTAAATATCGGGCACCTTGGAAATCGAAGTCAATCTAGACCATTATATTTGAGAGATCCCTACCGTCATACCTCTCAAAAATGAGTTTTTAGAAAATTCTTCTCGGAAATCCTGTGACAATTGTTGCATTCTGAAGGAGTAGTCTAAATGACTAGTTGTCATGTAGTTTTTAAACCTAATGTGATGTGTATTTTTTATCAGGATGGTCACCCACCGTCTGATCCAACAGATGAACATGTTGCATCGAAAGGGTTAGATTCTAGAAAATAACTCCACGCCAGCAAAGAGCGTTGAAAATTCCACTTCATCCTGTTGAGTCAACATGCACCATCAACATGCCATGTTAGGAGACACATTAGCAAGGGCATGAAAATCGTAGATTTCCAAGTGGAAGGAAACATGTGGAAGGGGACAAGTGTCCTCCATACTGTATTGAGAGTGAAAGGGAGGGCCTTTATAAGTCAAGCACTTCTGATCCTGAAAAGAATGAGAATCGTTGATCATGATCGATCTCAGTCATTCGACCCTTTGGAAGGTCATTTTCGAGAGGTTCATTCGGAGAGCCTCGTGGAAAGTCAACTTCCAATGGAAAGATTCTGATAGGATTTCATACTTCAGGTTTTGGAAAATAAAACCATGAGAATGGTAAGTTTTTCATTCTGAAGGAGTTTCCCGAACGAGTGAGTCTAATAGACTTGTGGGCAATGGACTTCTGGGAACAATCGTGAGGCCAGGTGATATGTTGTTCTAATAGAAAAAATACGATGGAGCGAATCGGATATATTTGTGGGTTTCATACATTGAAAATATCCAAGAATGGGTTAAGTCAACATTTCAATGGTGTGATTCCAATAGGCTTGTAGGAGATCGCATTCAGGATGATTTTACTCGATAGGCGAAGTCCAATGGAGGGAGTCTGAAAGTGTTGTGGGCTTCAAACTTCAAGAAAACCCTAAGGTGTGTTGTATCAAGACATTCCAATGGGATGAACTCGATAGTGATTATCCAACAATGTTGCAGGCTTCAGACTTCAGGAAGATATATGAACTTGGTAATTTATTCCTTCTGGCGACAACTCTATCAAAGGATGTTCCCAATAGCATTACGGGATTTAAAAGTATGATGGCATGTGTCTAATGGTGTAGAGCAGGTCCATGTGAGCTATCAAGTTCCAGATAGGTCCATGTGCATGCCAGTGGACTGGTGACATCATTTGGTATGTATGAAGTAGGTATGCATGAAGGCCACGTAGACTTGATGATGTCATCATAAGGAAAATCCCCAAGGAACTTTAGAGGGGCATAACTTTTTCCTTAGAGAACATAATAAGCAAGAAAATAGTCAATGGAAAGTTGTTAACTAACATAATAATCATGTGCATATAGATTAGTGAATGGAGCATAAAATTTCTTAGGGAAGTAAAAAGAAGATGTATGATGGGCTTAATGAGGCAAAATGATGTATAATTATTAGATTGTTTTAATTTAATCTAAAAAAAATCTTTTATGAATACACATTTTGCATAATAAGCCTCAGATAGAGTAGAGCAGGTGCAACATGAGGACCATAGATATGGAAGATGCTCTGGGATATTTCACCCATGAGGAGGAGGTGAGAGGGCTTCATGTCAGCATGGGAAATGTAGAGACTAAGTCCAACATGCATAGAATTTGAGCGGGGCCAATAGAGCTGGTCGAAAATGTGAGAAGCCTGTAAAAATAAGTGTAGAGATATCAAGAAGATAATGAAAGGATAAGGATAGCATAGGAAGAGATACTACAGATTCTGAAGATGTTTCTGAAACAAGTCAACAAGGAATCTAGCACAAAACAAGAAGCCATTACAGGGAATGAATCAACATCTAAGTCTTCTGATAGAATGGAGGATCCCATAGGATCTAGGAAGTCAAGGAGTGCCAATAGAAAACATCAACAACATCACCACTCCTGGGAAACTCAGCCAAAAGAACCCATGCAAGATTAGGGTTAGAGAGTAGCCTAAGTGTGTCCCTTGTTATACATCAAAAGGGGAGATATGGGCCAAATGTCTTGAAAGGAGAGATCAGAAAGCTCAAGCCTCCATGTTTTGATGGAGAGCATAGGAGGGGAGAAGAGGTTGAAGCTTGGTTGTTGGGCGTGAGGAAATATTTCTAGTTGCATGATTACCCATCAAATGTAGTGTTGGGTTGTTATATTATTTGCAGTTAAAGTCTAGTCGAGGTGGATCAAATGACATTCGAAGTAGAAGGAATTGACATCAAGATGAAGGTTGAGGTGGATAGACTGACATTTGAAGTCGAAGAAATCAACATCAAGACGAAATTTGAGGTGGTTCGACTGGGTAAATTCTAATTCGAATATATCGATAGCAAGTTGAAGGTCAAGGTGGTTCGACCGGGTAAATTTGAAGTTGAAGACATCGACAAAAAGTTGAAGAGGTCAACTAACAAGAGGTCAATAGGAGAGCTCGTTGAAACCGACTAAATACCAAATGAAATCCAAATGGTAGTTGATTGGTAATCTGACTTGGTAGTCAAGCAACGTGAGAATAGAGATCCAAAAATTCAATGGCCATAATTTTGAGCTTTGGAAGCTTAACATTGAATATCTCCTTGTAGAGTGAGAACAATGGACAACAATCTATCCAAGTACTATGCTGACAGGTATGTCAATGGAAGAATGGGAGAAACTCTAGAGAAGGACAAGGAGTACAATTCAACTTTTTCTTGTAGATTCGGTACTGTTGAATATCTTAGATGAATATTTGGCCAAGGAACTATTGGACAAGTTGGGAATCTTGTATCAATCAAAATCCATGGTAAATAAGTTGTTTCTTAGAAATAAACTATATCTTCTAAGGATGAGTGAGGGCAGTTAGGTGACTAAGAATTTAAATATGTTTAATACCATTATAAGGCAATTATCTTCTGTGGATATTAAAATCACTGAGGAGGAGAAATGTATTAGCATATTATGTTCATTTCCAAACTCCTGAGATATCTTAGTCGTGGCTATAGGGAGTAATACAACCACATTAGTGCTAGAAGATGTGGTTGCATCTCTACTATCAGAAGAAATGAGAAGGAAGAACATGGAAAGATCAACCAAAGATGCATTAGTGGTGAGAGGTCGACCAATTGACAGATAAAGGAAAATTCTCCAGTAGAAAGTCTAAGTCGAAGGCTACATCTAAATCCCTTGTTCAGTCCATGCGAAGATGATAGAAATGCAGTAAAGTTGGGAATTATAAAAAACACTACAAGTTGAAGGCAATGGAAGTCAATAAAAGATCCAACGAGAAGTATTCAACTGAGAGAAAGACAAGTCCAGATAAGGGAGGCGATGTGTACTTGGCGTCAATTAGTACATAGTCGGATCAAGATGTTTGGTTGATCGACTCAAGAGCATCCTATCATATGAAACCACATAGAGAATGGTTTTGTGAATATGAAAAATATGAAGGAGGAGATGTGTTCTTGGGGGACGACTTGACAACCAAAATTGTCAGATGAGGAAGAGTTTGATTGATACTGCAGGATGGGAGGAGTAGAACCCTTATAGATGTGTTACACATTCTAGGTTTGGAGAGAAACCTGATATCTATCAGCAAGATGAGTGATGTAGGGATGCACACTCTATTTCAGAAGGATTCGTGCAAGATAGTCAGAGGTGTGATGGTATTAATGAAAGGAGTTTGGATTGGAACCCTATACAAGTTATTAGGGAATGTCGACTCAATTGGATGAAACAACATCATTGTTCC
>ML780855.1:1211607-1246913 GCA_009831015.1 Picea engelmannii | reverse complement strand
TGGGGCACCACATTAGTGATTTTTCATACTTTGAGTTGAAAGCATGTGATTTCAAATGTCTTTCCTATCAAAATATTTTTTGTGTTTAAATGAAGTTATCATTTAAAGTTCTTTAAAAACCTTTCATTTCTTGATTTTTCAAAAGTCATGTCAGATTCCAAGTTCAATTTATATTACAAGAAAAAAAGAATATTTGTTGAAGGGAGACTCCAAAACCTTGTAGACACAATTTTTTGTTGACACACTTTATCTTATCTTTTCTTTAAATGATCTGATGTATATTTGTATAACTGTGTATAAGGTTTTTACAATTATATATATAAGCTTTCTTGGAAGATATTTCAGTGTTTTCTCTTTGGCATTCACCCTTTACATTCATTCTAGAACCATAAAAAGAATCTTCCAACATTTCAACCAAAGAGGAGTACCATCTCTATACAAAAGAAGGGGGATTCATATCCTCGTGAGTTTTTTGTTTGGGTTTTGACCAATCTAAACATCAAAAACCATATAATTTCAATTAAATCTACTTATAAAGCTTCACTTATATGGAACAAGTTGGAATTTTAAATTGTAATTTCACTTTACAGCCTAATATTGAAAAGACCCTAACATCCATCCCATGTAACACAAGCCCAATATAATATGTTTTATAAAACTATAAAAATACAAACTCTTTGTTAGCATTGATTTCATTTTGAACATTCAGTTGGGAAGCAAATAACAATATTATAGTGTGAGCTACATGATGTCATGTGTGTGTGTGTGTGTGTGTGTGTGTGTGTCTAAATCACACCAATTTAGATCCATCTTAACTCATGATCTTTTAAAAACCTTGAAATTTCCTTCTCAATTGTTTTTTCTGGATCTCTCTAGATTCTTAATAGATCCATATTTAACACATATTTATGTTGGTTTATGATTAATTTAGAAATCATATCATGCAAAACTAAGAAATAGAATATGGTTAGAAATTTTTCATTTTTTCTTTAATAAAAAATTTAAACTTGAGCACAAGAAATTAGTTGTTTTTACCCTTCCATGCTTCCATAATTGCATTTCATGTGAGAATGATTACAACAATTATAAGGTATATACTTTGGTTGAAGTAAAGACACTTCCATATAGATATATTTTAGTGTTTTTTAAACTAAAAGTTGGTGTATACATGGATAAAACATGCATTCTCTTTGAGGAAAGGACATTTAAAAAGCATAAGTATTTGATCTGAACCTTCCGATTATTTTGACAATGAGAATTCTTATTGTGCAGATAAATCTCCCTATGGAATATGGGGACAATGAAGGCCAATTGGAAATTTGGAATTTGAACATGATAATGATAGAGGAAATTGGTAGAAGGTGCTATTTATTAAAGAAAATAAGGGGTCCCCATCTATTCCCCATTAGTGGGCCATCTTTTAATAAGTGTGTAGTCAAAAACTCCCATGCAACTATCTTCAAACAAAATCATAGTGCACAACACTACTCCACCACATGTCTCTATTTCAATCAACAACATAATGTGTTAATTAGATGTTTCTTGTCATGATTAGATAATCTAGAAGCTTTAGTCATTTTTGCAAAGATACAAACGAATTTCCATGGGCTTGATAGTGAAACAAGGTGTTGGAAAATACATAAAATGACTTGTCATGAAAGAATCTATAGAAATTTTAGACAAATAATGTAGAGGATTAAAATCACTTTCTCTTAGAATGCACAAACTACAAATACGTCACATCTATTTTTTTTTAAAATTGTAATAAACCCAAATCTCACAACTTGTTAACCCATAAAAATCAATGGGAACTCATAAGTTCATTTCTAATTTTTTTTATCATGAAAATAACTTGATAAATCAATGTAATTAATTTAAGTTTATATGTCTAGTAGAAAAAATTTGGTTTAAGTGGATGATAATCATCATCATGACCAACAACATCATCAACATATAGAGATTGTTTATGACACATTATCCACACCAAAAAAATTAAAACTGAAATTTTCCTTGAGTTCAAGAGCCCCATCCTCATGTACCAATTCGGATTCTTCAGTGACTTTGAGGTGCATCGACCGCTCCAAAATTTATAAAAGCAACACTTCAAGCACCATTTACTACCACTATACACTCTAAACAATGGCTTTGTGGTTCACCATCCACTTCATAATAAATCACCAGCCATTTGGGGATGCTTTGGTAGATTTTGTAAAGTATCAACCATCTACCTTTTGGGATGCTCTAGTGGCTTTGGGGTGGAAGCACCAACCACTACCACTCTAAAATTTGTCTTTGTATCAACCATGGACCATTTTGGATTCTTTGATGGTTTGGGTGCTAGCATTGACTAGCATTGACTACTTAACTAGTCTCATTATATCAATTACTTCCTTCAGAAAATTGATCAATTGTTTCATTCAATGGACTAGTGGCTTGTAGACACATGTCATGTTCCATTGAATCTATATTGACTTTGATTTCTGATCTAGAAAATGTCTTCTTATATATTCAATACTTTGCAACAACCTTCTTTCCTTGGTTAGAATTATTGCTTACAATTATATTAGGCTTCCTCCAACTATTTTTAGGCTAGCTTAGCCTTTTGAAAAGTGTCTTCAAGGGTTATAACATCAAACATGTCAAGTTCCTTTTGGATTATGGTTATCATCTTGCCAATGTACATGGTCACCAACTTGGATTCTTAATATGTGAATTCGAGTTGGGTTATAGAAATTTATTATCTCATTGGAATTTTGATGCAATTACTACCACTATCATTGTTGGTCCTTTCAATAATTGACTCAATAGAATTTGTGTTTTATGTGGACTTTGGATTCATCCTGAAACAAGTAGACCAAAATTTCAAGAACTTGTCTTTTATGAGGGGCATTGTGAAAATGTATATAACCTAATCATATATTACACCACAATAGGACACTTCAAGGGTGTTGTATTTTCAAATGAATTGCATGTGTGACTCAAAGTGTTTCCTACACTTGTTGAATTGGCTCCTTGGAAATTTAAATGGCACTTTGAATATCACACTAGAGTGCTAGGATGATACTATTGAAATCCATATTTTGAAAGGATTTTTTTAAGACAAAGATATTTTTTAGTTGCATGAATTATTGCTTGATATTTTGATTTTGTGGAAGAAAGAGAAATCACATTTTTTTCTTGCAATCCCATGTGACATGCCTAGAACCAAGGTTGAAAACATATCTTGCAATAGTAGAATTTTGGTCATTAAGATAACCGACCAAGTTAGAATTTATAAATCCAACTAAGGAGATCCCCTTTAACTTAAATTGTATGTGAAACTAAAATATACTTCAAATATATTGAAGTATTCTCTTTTCTACTTTCCAATGTCTTTCACATGGTTATTTCATGTGTAGGACAATGAGGATAATAAAAAATGAGATCTCGGGTTGAGTAAAAGCTAAATACAAAATGATGCCAACTAACTATTGATCAAAATGACATCTATTTTGGGTGAGGTGGATGTGGATTTTTTTTTAAATCTAGACTATAAGGTTCATCAAATTGGTTTGTAATTATGCATGTGAAAGTGACAAATAAGGTCTCATGCATAATTAGGTTGGGAAAGAGAAATGCATTCTCGGGTTTGCAAGAATTGGGGGTCAGTAAACTAATACAAGTGTATTAAGTTTTTCATTTCAAAGTTCCTCTTAAGGTTGGATTTCACATGGGTTAGAAGTTTTGGGTTGTTATCAATGAGTATAAGGTCATCGACATAAAATAGAATATTGATAATATGGATACATACTTGCTTCCATTATAGACAATAGGGTTATAGGTGGACATAGATAGAGTAATGGGGGGATAAGTGTCTGCAAGAGAGGGGAGGATCCAAGGCCTCCAAAAAGGGGAAATATTCAGGGGTATTAATCTCAATCTACATTTTTCTATAATTTACCTTATGTATTAACCTTTTATTTCCTTTGGAGTGTTTCCAAAGCCAATCATTGAATGCAAGTAAGAAGGTGTGTGTGATAAGTCACTTCAGACAGTTATTGTGAGCATGGGGATGAGTATAATCCTCCTTGGGAGGAGTGCGAGTCAAGAAAGAAAGAAAGAAAGAGGAATTTTGTATGGGAAACAAGATTCTTTTGGCTAGAGATTTTTGGGCAGACACAAAGGAGTTTTTACATTGGAGCTAGAGACAATGAGTTCAATATCAACACAAGAGAGTGGATCATTGGAGCTAAAGAATCAGGTTCTTAGTACTATAGAGTGAACTCTCTATGAGATAGCTTTCCACAAGAGCGTTAAGTTGTGTGCTTTACTTTTCCTAGTAGTTGACATCCCTGGAGTCCCCATTAGAGATATCCCTATCTGACCAAGTGCACTAGATCCATGGGAGGGAAGAGGGAAGGACCGAGGGACTGTGAGTAGTGAACAAGGATCCATTTCCCTAGGTTTTGAAGGTTATGAGGAGAGAGTTGGGTGGATTAGGATAGTTATAGGAAGAACAAGACATCATGGGAAGTGTTGGGACTATGAGGGACAACCTCTTTTTTAGATTTGTAGCCCCAACTCGGGGGTGATATGCTACTAAGATCTGGAGCAATAGATCTATGGTTGGGAGGAATGTATATACCTGTGTAGTTGGTGGCCTCTTTGTTTCTTAAAGATAAGTGTTAATCTCTGTGTCTATATTCAGATTCATAGATTTAATTATTGTGCATAAGAACTTTGAGTTCAGTATTTTATATGTTTTTATGAGTTATTATTTTACTTTCTACTCATAGTTTTAAAAGTTTTGTTAGATGCATTATTGATAGGCATGTTGCATTGTATTTCTATTTATATTTGGAATCACAAGGTTGTTTTACCCCTGCATTCAATTAGTGGTGGGGTTTGTTATTTTTGGTATCAAAACATTCATTTTTCTTATGGTAATGTGTCTTAGAGAGGGCCTTGGGTGTGTTAGAGTGTGGTAATATATATATATATATATATATATATATATATAATATATTTCTTGTGAAGTAAAGTGGATAATCTTGAGGGTTGGGTGCATTAAAGAGTGGTATTAAATCCATAGTTTACAACACTCTATTTGTATGGGCCAGAGATAGCACATGGGAAGAGAATTGTAGACCCTTCATGAAGAAGTTGTGAAGAAGTACCAATATTTGGTTGTTTAACATGTTGTAGGGCCAAGCAAATTGAGAATATTTTATGTACAGGATAAGGGAGAAAGTTGGATATGGATAGGGAATCCTAACATACAGTAACCTTGAGGACGATGACATCATGCTAATAAGAGTCCAAGTTTGGTTGACTTGGTGTCCATGTAAATGGTTGTTTGGTCGGGTTCAATTGTCAAGGACCCAATGACTTGCATGTTTTAGACTTCGAGTCAATATCAAAATATAACGGTCATATAGTTCTCAAATTCATGGAGATATAGGTCGTTAGATATGAGAGATCCCCAACCATCAGATCTCTCAGAAGGATGTTTTCATAAATGTTTATTAGGAAAGCCCGTGACAATTTTTTCATTTTGAATAAGTTAGTCCAATCGACTAAATATCGGGCACCTTGGAAATCGAAGTCAATCTAGACCATTATATTTGAGAGATCCCTACCGTCATACCTCTCAAAAATGAGTTTTTAGAAAATTCTTCTCGGAAATCCTGTGACAATTGTTGCATTCTGAAGGAGTAGTCTAAATGACTAGTTGTCATGTAGTTTTTAAACCTAATGTGATGTGTATTTTTTATCAGGATGGTCACCCACCGTCTGATCCAACAGATGAACATGTTGCATCGAAAGGGTTAGATTCTAGAAAATAACTCCACGCCAGCAAAGAGCGTTGAAAATTCCACTTCATCCTGTTGAGTCAACATGCACCATCAACATGCCATGTTAGGAGACACATTAGCAAGGGCATGAAAATCGTAGATTTCCAAGTGGAAGGAAACATGTGGAAGGGGACAAGTGTCCTCCATACTGTATTGAGAGTGAAAGGGAGGGCCTTTATAAGTCAAGCACTTCTGATCCTGAAAAGAATGAGAATCGTTGATCATGATCGATCTCAGTCATTCGACCCTTTGGAAGGTCATTTTCGAGAGGTTCATTCGGAGAGCCTCGTGGAAAGTCAACTTCCAATGGAAAGATTCTGATAGGATTTCATACTTCAGGTTTTGGAAAATAAAACCATGAGAATGGTAAGTTTTTCATTCTGAAGGAGTTTCCCGAACGAGTGAGTCTAATAGACTTGTGGGCAATGGACTTCTGGGAACAATCGTGAGGCCAGGTGATATGTTGTTCTAATAGAAAAAATACGATGGAGCGAATCGGATATATTTGTGGGTTTCATACATTGAAAATATCCAAGAATGGGTTAAGTCAACATTTCAATGGTGTGATTCCAATAGGCTTGTAGGAGATCGCATTCAGGATGATTTTACTCGATAGGCGAAGTCCAATGGAGGGAGTCTGAAAGTGTTGTGGGCTTCAAACTTCAAGAAAACCCTAAGGTGTGTTGTATCAAGACATTCCAATGGGATGAACTCGATAGTGATTATCCAACAATGTTGCAGGCTTCAGACTTCAGGAAGATATATGAACTTGGTAATTTATTCCTTCTGGCGACAACTCTATCAAAGGATGTTCCCAATAGCATTACGGGATTTAAAAGTATGATGGCATGTGTCTAATGGTGTAGAGCAGGTCCATGTGAGCTATCAAGTTCCAGATAGGTCCATGTGCATGCCAGTGGACTGGTGACATCATTTGGTATGTATGAAGTAGGTATGCATGAAGGCCACGTAGACTTGATGATGTCATCATAAGGAAAATCCCCAAGGAACTTTAGAGGGGCATAACTTTTTCCTTAGAGAACATAATAAGCAAGAAAATAGTCAATGGAAAGTTGTTAACTAACATAATAATCATGTGCATATAGATTAGTGAATGGAGCATAAAATTTCTTAGGGAAGTAAAAAGAAGATGTATGATGGGCTTAATGAGGCAAAATGATGTATAATTATTAGATTGTTTTAATTTAATCTAAAAAAAATCTTTTATGAATACACATTTTGCATAATAAGCCTCAGATAGAGTAGAGCAGGTGCAACATGAGGACCATAGATATGGAAGATGCTCTGGGATATTTCACCCATGAGGAGGAGGTGAGAGGGCTTCATGTCAGCATGGGAAATGTAGAGACTAAGTCCAACATGCATAGAATTTGAGCGGGGCCAATAGAGCTGGTCGAAAATGTGAGAAGCCTGTAAAAATAAGTGTAGAGATATCAAGAAGATAATGAAAGGATAAGGATAGCATAGGAAGAGATACTACAGATTCTGAAGATGTTTCTGAAACAAGTCAACAAGGAATCTAGCACAAAACAAGAAGCCATTACAGGGAATGAATCAACATCTAAGTCTTCTGATAGAATGGAGGATCCCATAGGATCTAGGAAGTCAAGGAGTGCCAATAGAAAACATCAACAACATCACCACTCCTGGGAAACTCAGCCAAAAGAACCCATGCAAGATTAGGGTTAGAGAGTAGCCTAAGTGTGTCCCTTGTTATACATCAAAAGGGGAGATATGGGCCAAATGTCTTGAAAGGAGAGATCAGAAAGCTCAAGCCTCCATGTTTTGATGGAGAGCATAGGAGGGGAGAAGAGGTTGAAGCTTGGTTGTTGGGCGTGAGGAAATATTTCTAGTTGCATGATTACCCATCAAATGTAGTGTTGGGTTGTTATATTATTTGCAGTTAAAGTCTAGTCGAGGTGGATCAAATGACATTCGAAGTAGAAGGAATTGACATCAAGATGAAGGTTGAGGTGGATAGACTGACATTTGAAGTCGAAGAAATCAACATCAAGACGAAATTTGAGGTGGTTCGACTGGGTAAATTCTAATTCGAATATATCGATAGCAAGTTGAAGGTCAAGGTGGTTCGACCGGGTAAATTTGAAGTTGAAGACATCGACAAAAAGTTGAAGAGGTCAACTAACAAGAGGTCAATAGGAGAGCTCGTTGAAACCGACTAAATACCAAATGAAATCCAAATGGTAGTTGATTGGTAATCTGACTTGGTAGTCAAGCAACGTGAGAATAGAGATCCAAAAATTCAATGGCCATAATTTTGAGCTTTGGAAGCTTAACATTGAATATCTCCTTGTAGAGTGAGAACAATGGACAACAATCTATCCAAGTACTATGCTGACAGGTATGTCAATGGAAGAATGGGAGAAACTCTAGAGAAGGACAAGGAGTACAATTCAACTTTTTCTTGTAGATTCGGTACTGTTGAATATCTTAGATGAATATTTGGCCAAGGAACTATTGGACAAGTTGGGAATCTTGTATCAATCAAAATCCATGGTAAATAAGTTGTTTCTTAGAAATAAACTATATCTTCTAAGGATGAGTGAGGGCAGTTAGGTGACTAAGAATTTAAATATGTTTAATACCATTATAAGGCAATTATCTTCTGTGGATATTAAAATCACTGAGGAGGAGAAATGTATTAGCATATTATGTTCATTTCCAAACTCCTGAGATATCTTAGTCGTGGCTATAGGGAGTAATACAACCACATTAGTGCTAGAAGATGTGGTTGCATCTCTACTATCAGAAGAAATGAGAAGGAAGAACATGGAAAGATCAACCAAAGATGCATTAGTGGTGAGAGGTCGACCAATTGACAGATAAAGGAAAATTCTCCAGTAGAAAGTCTAAGTCGAAGGCTACATCTAAATCCCTTGTTCAGTCCATGCGAAGATGATAGAAATGCAGTAAAGTTGGGAATTATAAAAAACACTACAAGTTGAAGGCAATGGAAGTCAATAAAAGATCCAACGAGAAGTATTCAACTGAGAGAAAGACAAGTCCAGATAAGGGAGGCGATGTGTACTTGGCGTCAATTAGTACATAGTCGGATCAAGATGTTTGGTTGATCGACTCAAGAGCATCCTATCATATGAAACCACATAGAGAATGGTTTTGTGAATATGAAAAATATGAAGGAGGAGATGTGTTCTTGGGGGACGACTTGACAACCAAAATTGTCAGATGAGGAAGAGTTTGATTGATACTGCAGGATGGGAGGAGTAGAACCCTTATAGATGTGTTACACATTCTAGGTTTGGAGAGAAACCTGATATCTATCAGCAAGATGAGTGATGTAGGGATGCACACTCTATTTCAGAAGGATTCGTGCAAGATAGTCAGAGGTGTGATGGTATTAATGAAAGGAGTTTGGATTGGAACCCTATACAAGTTATTAGGGAATGTCGACTCAATTGGATGAAACAACATCATTGTTCCTGAAGTTGACTTAACTTGACTCGACTCGGGTTGAGTCAATTCAAATTGACTTGAAAATTCATCATAAAGCCGACCCAACCATGTTATGGCACAAGAGGATGGGACATATTGGAGAAAAGTACTTTGATCTATGCATAAAAAAGGTATGGTCAAATATTTTCTTGAATGTAATTTAGAAGTTGAATTTTGTGAACATTTTCTATATGGAAAACAAAGTCAAGTGAGGTTCCCATCTAGATCGACAAGGGAAAATGGGATTCTAGAGTTGGTTCATAGTGAAGTGTTTGGACTTGTTTTAGTGCCTTTGCTTGGTGGATACCTGTATTATCTCTCCTTCATAGATGATTTTTCTAGGAATACATGGATATATTTCACGAGGAAAAAATCAAAGGTTTTCGAGAAATTCAAAGAGTTTAAATCTCTTGTAGAAAACTAGACAAATAAGAAGATTAAGGTGTTGAGAACTGACAACGATGGTGAATTTTGTGGAAAATAATTGGATCAGTTCTGTAAGAAATGTGGCATAACATGCTGAAATACAACACCATATACCCCACAACAAAATAGGGTTTCTAATATAATGAATATAACACTTATGGAGAATCCAAGGAACATGCTCATTGGTGCCGGGCTTGCACAAGAATTCTTGGCGAAGGAAGTCGACAATGCAATATATCTTTTAAATATGTCTCCTTTGTCGGTGCTAGTTGACACGAATCCACATGAGGTATGGTCAGGTAAGAATCCTTCATTTTCACATCTCAAAGTATTTGGATGTTATGCATTTGTGCATGTTCCCAAGGAAAAGAGGATAAAGATGGACAAGAAGGAAGTCAAGTGTATTTTCATTGCATACAAAGAAGGAATGAAGGGATATAAGCTCTGGGATCCTACATCAAGGAAAAATGTGTACAGTCGAGATGTGGTATTCAGATAATTCATAAGTTAGTCCAATCCTAGAGAAATTATTAAAACAAAGAATAATCTAGAGAAGGTGTGGTTTGAACTGAGGAACAAAGAAGATGATTCAGATGAGTCGATTGAATCAGAAGAAGAGGTGGAAAAATCAACCTTGGTTGTAAGGAGGTCAAAATGAGTAAGAAAACTAGTTGAAAGGTATAGTCTTCTCGACTTTCATTCTTCATTCATGTTAATTTCCACCAACGATGAGCCCAAGTCAATCAAGGATTCAATCGACTCAGTAGAGGGAAAACTATGGAAGGATGCCATGGTTGAAGCGATGGAATCCTTTCACAAGAATGAGAAATGGGACTTAGTCAAATTACCTAGTGGAAGAAATATCGTCGGTAGATAATGGGTATTCAAGAAGAAGATGAAAACAACAGGTCAAGTTGAGAAATTTAAAGATCAACTAGTAGCGAAAGGATATTCCCAAGTCGAAAGAGTCGACTTCGGTGAGATTTTTTCCCCTGTTGAAAAATTAACTTCCATTAGAGTACTAATGTCTCTAGTTGTAGAATTTGATCTAGAAATAGAACAGATGGATGTAAAGACAACGTTCCTACATGGGGACATGGAAGAAGAAATATACATGAAACAACCTAAAGGATTTGTATTAAAGGGAAAGAAAGATTTGGTGTGCAAACTAAAAAAATCCCTTTATGGTCTAACACAATCACTAAGGATGTGGTACCAAAAGTTTGACACAAACATCCTTAGTTTGGGGTTTGTGAGAAGCAAAGATGATCATTGCATATATTCTAAAAGGAGGTGAAGAAACAACTATCCTCCAAGTTCAACATGAAGGATCTCAGTGCAACGAACTTTATTCTGGGAATGAAGATCAAGAGAGATCGATTAGCTAGAAATATCTGGTTGAACAAGACGAATGTTATCTTTTTAGCTCGGGAGGTACTATGCATGTTTTGTCTTGTATGCGGATGTTACCTTATGTTGACACTACTAGGCACTTAACTTTGTAATGGGTTTTTATAAAGTTGTAAAGTGGTTCTTTTATTAAAGTGACTTTTTAATAAAGTGTACCTTCTAATATTAATGTGACTTTATTTCATAAAGTGTAATTATGTAATAAAGTGAAATGTACTTTAATATTTTAAGTGATTTATTTTGGAGGGAATGAATCATGGCTCTTGATCTTGTAAAGGCAAGATTAGATCTTGGCATTTGGATTTATGGTTGGGGAAGGCGAAAAGACACTTTGGAGGGAAAAAGGTCATTTTCAGATTTTATAAAAGAATGTATTGGGTAGTGTGCAAGACAAGCGAAGAAGAGTGTGAGAAATTTATGAGGAGAGCTTGGAGAGGAAAGTGAGCAGCAAGGAGGACATTTTTTCAAGAGATCTTGGGCACAAATCCCAAGAGAGGAATTTTTGTTTTGAGTGCTACTGGTTTTTATTTGTTGGGACATGCCATACTATACGAATCCGTACAGGTCGTACATCAGAAATTTGGGCACAGAAATCGAGGCATGTGTTGGCATGTTTTTCGAGGAAGCTTGTGAAGAATTTTCTGAAGGAGATCGATCATACAGGGGGCAATGTACAATATCCTATTGTGGGCACTTTTTTCGAGGTGAAATTTTCAGCAAATTTGTACAGTTGTATGGACTGTGGCATGGTTTTCAAGGAAGTTTGTGGGTGGGACAATTTTGTGTTGTAAGTTGTTTCTCTTGCTAGAAAATGTATTGTGGTTGCTAATAAATATTTCCTAAAGCTATTAGAATCTCTCTCTCTCTCTTTGGGTTTCCCCACATTGGGGTTTTCCCTGGCATTTGCCTAAATTTCTGAGTTATTCATGGTTGGATGAATGTTGTTCATTGTGTTTATTTCCGCTGCATAATTACTCTGAAATGTGTATTTCTTCTTATGGTAATTTCTAAATGTGGGTTTTAGACATTTCAGATTTCATGCAAGACAATTATCTCTAGGTTGCTAAGTGTACGACATAATATTAGCTTATTGCTTTTTGTCATTAAAATTTACAACGAAGTAAATTGAAACAATCTTGAAACATTTCAACATGCAGGATTGTAAACCTATGAAGGTGCTAATTCCTATGGCAGCAAGGCTAACTACTAAAGAGTGTCCAAGGACATAGGAGGAAATAGAGGACATGGCACATGTTCCCTATGCAAGTGTTGTTGGTAGTATAATACATGCAATGGTCTGCACTTGACCAGACATTTCCCATGCAGTGGGAGTGTTGAGTAGATACATGTTGACACCTCAGAAGGAGCACTAGACAACTGTCAAGAGAGTATTAAGGTATTTATGTGAAACAAAATATTATTCTATATGATATCAAGGAAAACCTAGAGTTGATAGTGAATTAAAAGTACATAGCTTTGTTGATGTCGACTGGGCTGGAGATCTAGATCAACGAAGGTCATCTAGTGGATATGTGTTCAAAATGTTCAATGGAGAAATCATCTAGATGAGTAAGAGATAGGCAGTTGTATCCTTATCAACAAAAAAATTTGAATGCATGGAAACCACTCGAGGAAGGAAAGAAGCAGTATGGTTGCAAAGGATGTGTTTAGGAATCAAGTTTGAGAAGAGAGCTATGAAGATAAGTTGCAACAGGCAAAGTGCAATATCCCCGACAAAGAACCCAACTTATCATTCTAAGACTAATCACATTGATGTACAATACCATTTCATGAGAGATATGGTCGAAAGGAACAAGGTGTTACTCAAGAAAGTAGACATGTTGGAAACATAATAGACTCTTTGATCAATTCTGTGAGTGTTGTGAAGTTCTCTTGGTGTAGAGAGGCAATGGGAATTGTTTCCTTGGGTCCGTGAATGAAATTTTAGAGGTCTCCCCATTTCAGCAAAGAAAACAAAAAGTGGGAGAATGTTGGGTTATTATATTATTTGCAATGAAAGTCTAGTCAAGGGTTATTTTAGGGTCGTTCTTGTGTAAAACAAGAAGTTATGATGCCAATTGTGTATTAGTTGTGGAACAAGGTTGGGAAAGTAACATTTTATTATGAATGAATAAGACAATAAGAGAGCAGGACACTGAATGAATGTTGGTTTTCGCGATTTGGGTTTCCAGGGTAAAATCGTTGTGTATTGTGTGTTTGCTTTGTCATTTACTTTCTTGTTTAAATATTTCTTCCTCTCTTTTGATATGTTTAGCATGGAAGTGTTTCTCATTTCCTAACATGTAGAAGCCAAAATTGAAGCTTACCATCTTCAAGGAAAATCCTCTATGTGGTGGGTTCAACTCAAGCAGACTAAGCACAATGATGAGAAGAGGATTTCTTGGAAGAAGTTCAAGAAATATTTCCAGCAACTATACTTTTATGAGCAATATTATGACAATAAGATGCAAGAATTATTTGAACTTAAACTCGGAAGCATGACCATGGAGGAGTAGGAGAGGAGATTCTTGGAGCTTTTGAGACATGTGGATTTCATCAAGGATAAAAAGGTTAAGATTTAGAGGTTCTTGAGCAGGTGCCATCACTCTACAAGGACAAAATTTAGTTCAATGAGCCTAGGAATTTAGAAGAATCCATAAGGAAGGATAAGTATTTGTATGAGTAGATAAAAGGAAGGCCAGTTTTCCAAAAGGCTCAGGATGACAAGAAGAAAGGTAAGATGGATCAAAGGAAGAAAAAATTCAATCCAACTTTTATCAAGAATATCTCTCAAGCATGTCATCAAGGGAAACCATCTCAAAGTGAATTTAAAATGATTGATGCAGTGGGAAAAAGGACAATGAAACATCCCATGAGGTGTTGGGGATGTGATGGAGACCACATATAGAAGGATTGTCCTCACAAAGGAGATAATATGAGGGTTGTGCACAACATTGGGGAAGATTATACAATGGATGATGTGGGTAGGAGAATGCCAAGGATTTATGCAGCCTTGGATAGCAAACAAGTAGACTACCAGTCCTAAATGATTGAGATAGAAGGTAATATTGAAAATCAAATCATAGTTATTTTGGTTTATTCTGGTGTTTATTTGTGTAGCTTCGATAAAGTATTCTCGCATGACCCTAGGTGATGGGAATGTGGGAATTGTCGTGGGCACCACATCACACTTTCGGTTTGGTGAAAACCCCCTTGGAATTGAGTGGGGGATTTATGGGTTTGGTGATGGGATTTGTGGGCTTGTGTTGGGGAGTCACACCCACAAGGAAAGCCTAATTTGATGTTGACTTGTGGAGGGAATTCTATGTTGACCCTTAAGGATTGTATATAAAGAAGACATGTCATTGTGAAATTATATCATCATGTAGAGTGTGTGGAGACATCATGGAGGTACCATAAGAGAGTCTACACTTGTGCTAGGAGGATTGGTGATCTCAGCAAAGGGGAAGTCTTCAAGGTGGCGAATCTATCCCAAGAGAGAGGAGCGAAGAAGGTCGTACATGTGGAGCAAATGTTTTGTACCATACATGGTTTGTAGTAGGATGAAGTGCATATATACACGGGTTGCAGAAGGCCAAATCCTGTATAGGGTATATGCAATTTGTAGTGGAGAAAAAAATGTATGTCTGGGGGTTGTCAGTTGGCTAATCATGTATCTAAGTTTCTGGGTAGGTACAGATTCATACAAGATGACAAGTGACGTCAGGAGTTCATACATGTGGTATATAGTATATTCGTGTGCAAAGCAGATTCCTAATGATATTGCTATGGTTTGCTTTTCTGATTTATTTGGTCATTGGAGAACACAATTGTTCTCAATTTTGGTGACTTTGGAGGACAAGGTTGTCCTCATATTTTTGGTGATATTGTATTGGCTGGGAGGGCTGATTTTTCCCTCAGGATTTTTGAAGTTAACAAGATTACATAACTGAAATTGTGTCTCATATGTATTGATGATTCATCTCCGATCTTTGTGTTTCCATTGCATATGCTTTCAGTCAATAATTTTTAGTGTAGAATTGTTAAGTGATAACAACTAGGGTGTTATTGTTGGTTCACTAGGAAGCAATTTTCATATCTGAAAATTAGTGACATAGAATGCATGTGAAAATTGGCATGGTATCATATATTGGGATATGAAGAGAAGGGGATCATCTTGAGACACATTTTGGATACGACATTGGAGGAGTGTTTTTCTTGTTCTTGTTCCAGGAAGGTCACAAGTGATATCTCTAAGAGGGAGTTGCAGTGACGTTTGGAAGTGGAAATAGGTTAGATGGTCTCTGGTTTGAGACATGGGGTAGAATGTCTAGACGAGGAGTTGTGGGATATTGCATCTCAGTGGTGTGGTAGGTTGGGAGTTTTGATGGATTGGAAGACAACCTAGATCACAATAGTATGTTGTGTGGTAGATTTCCAACCCTTTGGATGGATTCCCTGTGAATTGTCATGGTGAGTCATGATGGGTGAAAATCAGGTGCTTTGGCATTGATGAGATGGCTTCAGACATTTGGCAGGTTGATGAGATAAAGTCTTCATTGGGGCAGAGAATTCCACATTGTTGAGGTATGAAAATGTATGTATTATTTGACCTAGGAGGATGAGGACACTACATAGATGAGTTGCAGTGGTCTAGGGTGGATTAGACTGAGTGTCCAATCACAACTTGGTATTTCTCAGATGAGGACACAGGATCAATGGTAGCATTTCAGAAAAAAAAAAAAATTTGGTGACTTGGATGATGGAATTGGGTAGAAGTTCATTGGATGGTCATGAATTGGGGAAGCAGGATGATTGCCTTTGAGGATTGCATGGTTCTTATACAGTGAGATCCACCGACACATGACAGGGGTAAATTATTTTTTCAAGATTTTCATATTGTCTTACTTAGGTATGTACAAGGAGCTTGGTAGGAGGACGAGGCATGTAGTACAGGGATCTAGAGCACTGGTATTCTGGATGGAGTCAGGGGGTGTGTTGTGAGTGGAAAATGTGGTATGGGTACCAGGAGTGTGTTCTCAACCTCAAGGATTGAGGAGTAGAACTATGTAGTGTTGTTCCTAGATGGAGAAGTGTTATTGGATGTTGATTTGGTCTTCCTAGGTTTTGGAAACCTTTTGTGTAGGGGATATGGATTTTGTTCATGAGAGATGTTTCTAGGGTTTGAGAGGATATGGGCTGATTTTATCCAAGAGGAGACTTAGTTGACGTCCAATTAGGATACATATGGTTTGAGTGTCATGACTATGTTCATATTAATTCATAGTTCTGGAGGGGAAGGGGAAGAAGGTAGCATACATCATCAACAGAGGTTGATGAGGTTGCAAACAAGTTCCAGAGGGAGATCTTGTTGGTATCCACCATTTCAAGTACAGTCTCCAATAGGGGGGCTTTGTTGGTAGATAGCAGAGCATATTTACATATGACAAGTGCTAGAGAGTTGATTGACACTTTCACAGATATTGTATCAGACTTGTGTGTGGATCTTGGCATGGGAGTCAAGCATGAAGTACAAGGATATAGTACATTATCGTTCTGACTAGAGTCAGGAGAGTTGTTGAGGGTTTCACATGTGTTATGGGTTCTAGAACTTAGGAGGAGTGGTTTCTTAGTCTTAGAGATTGAGAGAAAGGGGTACCACATATTATTTTGAGTTAGACAGGTGCTTTTTATGCCCATAGGATCTAACTTCAAATCAAAAGCACGGTTCTTAGAGTTAGAGAGGGCCAACCTATGCATGTTGTGACCAACAGGAGAAAATAGATATATGAGGAGGATCAGGTGGCTCCACTAGTGGTGAGACAGGTGGCCCCACTAGTAGTACAAGCACAAAGAGAGCAAGTAGTTCCACCAATGGTGAATCAGGTATCTCCATGAGTGGTACAAGCTCAAAGATATCCATAGTTCAAAGGGAGTCACCCCTGAGGATCCAGTGGGGAAGAGAATCCTCCCAGGACTCTGTAGAGGACAATGGATAGGGAGTAGGTAGCTCTAAAGGTTGTGCAAATTCAGAGGGAGTTAGGAGACTCAGAGGGAGTCAGAAGACTCATAACTATGTAGATCCCAAGATGTTTGACATAAATAAATTGAATATATGTAAGCATTAAAATTCTTGGTTAGTTAAACTAGATACTAGAAGCAAGATGAGAATCAATGAGCTTGGTAAAGAATTCCCAGTGAACATGATTGGATTCAACACTAAGGTATATTTGAACATCATACCACACAGGTCCTATGCTTTCCTGATTGGTATGGATTGGTTAGAAAATAATCATGTTGTCCTATATTGTTACCAATAAGGCTCTACCATGTATTGATGAGGAAGGAAACTCAAGGATAGTTCAAGGTATTCCAAGACCCATAATTGTCAAAGAAATTTCATCATTGTAGTTGAAGAGAAATTTTAGAAAAGGGTGCCAAATATATACAACCCACATGGAAGAACCATCCAAGGATAAGGAGCCAAGTATTCAAGACTATTTGGTTCTAAAGGAATATGAAAATACTTTTCGGGAGCTCTCAGGTTAAACACCAAAGAGAGACATTGATTTTTCTATTAACTTAATGCCTGGGGTTTCCCCAATGTCTAAATCTCCCTAATAAATGAGTGCCTTGGAATTAAAATAATTGCAGATGAAACTAGAAGAATTGTTGAAGAAGGGGTACATATTCCCAAGTGTTTCTCCATAGGGTTCCCCGGTGGTCTTTCTGAAGAAGAAGGATGGCACTCTGAGGTTATATATTGACTTCATATAGATGAACAAAGTTATAGTGAAGAGAAAGTATCCCTTGCCAAGAATTGATGATATTTTTTATCAGTTGAAGGTGGAGAGGATATTTTCCAAGATTGACTTGAGGTTAGGATACCATCAAGTAAGGATCACAGAGGAAGACACTAGAAACACAACCATTAGGACAAGATATGGACACTATGAATTTGTAGTGGTGCCTTTTGGGTTAATGAATGCATCTGATACATTTATGTGTTTAATGAATGGAGTGGTTCATGGATTACCTAGACAAGTTTGTTATTGTTTTCTTGGATGATTTTCTCATCTAATATAAAACATGGGAGGAGCATGAAAACCATTTGAGAATGGTAATACAAGTTTTAAGAGAGCATCGATTTCATGTCAAGTTGAAAAAGTGAACTTTTTACCAAAAACATATCCAATTCTTGGGCCACATTATTTCAGAGGATGGCATAATAGTGGATCTAGATAAGGTTGAAACAATCAAGAGTTGGAAAACACCCACAAATATTTCTATAATTATATCCTTTATGGGATTAGTTGGGTATTATAGGAGATTCGTTGTAGTTTTCTTCAAAATTGCACACACAATAACTTCTCTGTAGAGGAAAGGGGTGAATTTTGAATGTAGTACCAAGTGTGAAAGAAGCTTTCGGCACTTGACAAAGTTATTAAGCAGTGCACCAATTTTAAAGGTCGCAGATCTAGATTAATATTTTTTTGTGTGCATAGATGCATGCAAGGAAGGACTTAGTGGAGTCTTTACAAAAAATGGACACGTAATTTCCTAGTCCAGGAAGTTAAAGGAGCATGAAATAAATTATTCCAAACATGACATGGAATCAACAACAACCATAATACATGCCTTAAAAATGAGGAGTCACTATCTTTTGGCCCAAAGGTTTGAACTAAGGATATACCATAGTGGTCTAAAACATTTGTTTGATCAACCAACACTAAATTCCAGGAAAACGAGATGGTTGGAGTTTCTCAGTGAATATGATTTTGACATCAAACACATCAAATGCAAAGAGAATAGAGTGGTTGATGCACTTAGTAGAAGGGTGCATGAAATGCATGATACATCCATTATCTTTCATAGTACAGATATGAAGGGCACAATTTTAGAGGCTGTAACAATAAACCCACACTATGTGCAGGTCAAAGAAGGATTACAACAAGGAAACCTACAACAGAAATATAAATACTACTAGCTACAAGAGGAGGGAATCCTCTTGTTCAGAGACAAATTTTATGTTCCCAATTCTTTGAATTGAGAAACTTAGTGTTAAGAGAGATGCACAAAGTGCCATACGTTGGACATTGAGGATACCATCACAATTATAAGAGGGTAGTATTTTTGGCCCATTGTGAAGAAGGATATAGTAGATTATTCAGCCAGATGCATGGAATTCCAAAAGGTAAAGGTTGAGAAAAGACACCCAACAAGTTTTCTACAGCCATTTCCCATTCCTGAATGGGAATGGGAAATGGTTACTATTGATTTCATTACCAAGTTTCTCGGGAAAACACAGAAACATAATTCCATTATGGTGGTAGTGGAAAAGCTAAAAAACAATGCACATTTCATTCCAATAAAAGTAACTCATAAGGAAACCAATATTGCAGAAATCTATATGAAAGAAGCCTATAAGATATATGTGGTGCCTAAAGATATAGTATTATATCGAGATCCCAAGTTCACCCCCAATTTTTGGAAAGAGTTTTTAAGGGATTTGGGACCAATTTGAATTTAAGTATAACATATCACCTAGAGTCAATGTTGATTAATTGGGTTGTTTGTCATTGATGTCAACCCTTGAAGCAAGTCCAGTAGCAAATTTTGGTTGCACAAACAATATGATTAAGGGATTTTAGTTTGATTAATGTATAATGGTATGAAGTTTAATATATTTGTAGGTAAGACTATTCTATATGGATAGTACATTTCATGCAATTTCTGATGATATGTGGAATGTCACATAACTCCTGATGGTTAGAGACTTATGGCCTGGTGAAGTGGAGAACCCTCATGAGTTATCTAGAAGGTCAAAGAAGTCAAATTAATTATAGAAGATCCTAGAAGAAGTTGACTAATCAAGTGGGTGAAACTAGGAATTAGTCATGGGTTAAGTTGTTGCAATAAGAAAATAATTAAAAACAATTTAGTTACAACTAGAAGTGGATAATTAACTATTTGTAGCAAAGAGAGTTAGAAGTGGACAAGTGGTTAGAAGCGGGTTAGCCCTAAAGGAAGGAAAGTGGGTTAAGTTAGTTAGAAGGTAACCCCTTGAAGAAGTTACATGGAAGTATAAATAAGAGAGAAAGGCTCTCCCATTAGCACCTATTGAGTATCATTGAATATCTATTTTGTGAAAGTGCGGTAGAAAAAGTGCAGCAGAAAAATTGCAGCAGGAAAACTACGGCAAAAAAACTGCGGCAGGAAAAGTGCAGCAGAAAAATCGTGGTAGGAAAAGTGTGGAAGAAAAATCGTGGCAGGAAAAGTGCGACAAAAAAATCATGGCAAAAAAACCGCGATAGAAAAATTGCGGCTGCAGATTCACGACAACAGAATCGCGGCAGTAGAATGCTACAAGAAGAAAAAATGTATGGTTTTCATATGTGTAGTGTTGAATTTATGAATCTGGTTGAGGGTTTTCCTTTTAAATCTATTGGATGCCCTCTTAGAAGTTTAAGGATTGTTGTAAAATTGATCTGAAGTAGATCTATTGAAGTTTAGTATTGGTTCATGTTTGAGGTATGTTTCTGAAGTTATTGGTACAGATAGAGGTTGTATAATAGTGAGGTTGTGGCACATGGTTGATGTGAGGATTTATGGTATTTGATTTATGGAGAGTGTGATGCATTTCTAGAGTTATCTTGTTGGTTATCTTGGTGTATGTTATTGGTATATGGTAGAGGTATATGATTGGGTACATGGATGAGATACACACTTGAAGTACATGGTGATCTTGATACATCTTGTTGAGGCATAGTTTGGTTTGTTGTTGATACATGATTGGTACATGTTGTTGGTTATCTTTGTATATTGTTGATGTACATGGTTGTTGTACATGATTGATGTGCATTGTTGGCACATGGTTTGAGTGATATTATTGTGATTTTGGGTATGGGATCTATGTTATCAGATCTGATATATTACGGAGAGTATTGGTACATGTTGGTGTATTTAGTTTTGTTGGTGCAAGAAAGGCACAGGTACAGGTTGCTTACAGGATAGTAGAACATGTTTATTACAGGCCAGTGGCACAAATTGGTACATGTTTACAACAATATATCTCACAGTGACAGTGTGACAGTGGTTCCTTCATTCTACTTATATTTCAGGGTGGTTGGATGGGACAAGGATAGGTGGTTGTAGCCACCTTCCAGTTGTAGTTGGAGAACATAGGGGGTTGTAGCCTCCTTTTGGTTGTAGCCATAGAATTGGGGAGTTAGATATTCCCTCGGGTTGTAGCCTAAAAATAGGGGACTGCGACCTCCTTCTAGTTGTAGTTGGAAAACAAAGGATGCTGGTGCTTCCAATGAATGTAATTCTTAAAGAAAAATAAGAAAAATCATTATGTGGTTTTCTCCCGAATTGGGTTTCCACGTAAAAAATATGGGTGTATTGTGTATGTGTTTGATTTTTCCTTTGTTCATTGTTTATTTATTCTGCACTTATTGGATGATAATGATATATTGATCATAAACATAAATAACACTTGCATATTGTGGTTGAAATGATTAAAAATATTTATTATTGATTCACTCCCCTCTCAGTAATCCAACAATTGGTATCAGAGCAGGTTCCTTTAGAAATCAATTTAACCACTGAAAGATGGATCATGGAGAGAAACAATATGTATAAAAATAGAATACCACAGTTTGATGGACAAAGGTATGCATTCTGGAGTAGAAGGATGAAAACACATGTACAGGCACATGGATTTGAAGTTTGGTAATCAATTGTAGATGGATACAAAGAACCAGTAGTTCCGCCAACAAATGACAATGGAAATAAACTCAGTCTAAATAATTCAAAATCCACAAATGCACTTCTTAATGGTGTTTTTTATTCGGTATATACCAAATTTATACATTGTAGCTCCGCTAAAGAGATTTGGGACAAACTTAAAAATATTTATGAAGGAGATTCGAAAGTCAAAGAAGCAAAGCTTCAAACTTACAAAGCTCAATTTGAACAACTAAAGATGAACGAAGATGAGAATATTGTAGGTTACTTCTTACGAGTTGATGAAACAGTGAATGCAATCATAGGATTGGGAGAAGAAATTAAAGAATTTTTAATTAAAGGTACAAAGATCTCTTCCAATGAGATTTGATCATAAGATATCAGCACTAGAAGAAAGAGAAGATCTAGCCTCAATAAGTATGGATGAACTACATGGAATCCTCACAACCCAAGAAATGATAACTGAACAAGAAAATCTAGGTATAAAAGAAGCAACATTCAAAGCATCCAAAAATTCAAAGAAAAATGGAAAGAAAAAAGAAAAAGAATATAGCAACAAAAGTGACATCTCAGAAGACGACGAAGAACTGGCCAACTTTTTCAAAGGATTGAAAAAGGGAAACGATGGAAGATATAAAGGTAAGATTCCATTGATTTGTTTTAATTTTGATGGTATTGGTAATTTTGCTAACAAATGTCCTCATAAGAAAAATAAAATAAATGATGAAGATGATTCAAATAGAAAAAAAAAAAACATATAAAGGAAAAAGAACCAAAAAGAAAGTCTTCAAGAAAAAAAAATTCACCAAAGAAGATAACTCTTCATCGGATGAAGATGAAATCAGTGAAAGTGATACAGAAAGACTTTTATTCATGGCAATAGAAGATTCTGATAAATAAGACACCGAAGAAGAATATGAAGAGGCAGAAGTTGACTACCAAGAAGAACAGTTGAGTGTTATAGAATTTATAAAAAGAGAAAAGAATAAAAACAAGAAGCTCCAAGAAGAAATAGACAAGAAAGAAGACACTCAGGGACTAGAGTAGATGATCACAGAATTGAAGGTTCAAATAGAAGAAGATAAAATAATTGAAGAAGCACTCAAATAACAGTTAGAAGAAAGAGACAGGATCATTAGAAATTTGGAAATAGAGATTGTCACATTGAGAAAGGATATTCAAAAGAAAAATATGCAAAACAACTCAAACATTTTGGATGACATTATTAGTAGTCAAAGGCCTAATCATGAAAAGTCCAGACTCGGATACAATCAGACAAAAAATGGATCAAGCTCCAAAATGATAGATCAAGAAACATATCCAAAAAGCTATGTATAAACAATAAGAGGGGATAGGAAGTTATACAAGGAAGATCATAGGGACACTCCACCATTGAGAATATTCATATTTCAGAATCAACGGCAGTCAGAAACAAACAAGCCTCAGGAAGAAGAAAGATTTAGAAGAGTAACTCCTTTCATAATATCTTCAACTCACAGGTATCAAACTATATTTTTTGGTTTATGTTATGCATGCAATAATTTTTGACATAAAGTTGTAGATTGCAGAGAAAATAGTGGGAACCGAAACAAATTTGAAATTCATACACAAAATGGTTATCAAAGAAGGCCTAGTGAAACACAGAGAAGAAGCTACAACATGTTTGAATCATTGATCACTTAAGTGGAATGCTAGAAGTGCAACAACTTTGAACACATGGCCAAATATTGTAGAATGATAGTCCCTCCTAGAGAATCACAACAAAATAACAACAATCACAGACAGGAGCCTCAAAAGAGAACATGGATAAGAAAGTAGAATTAGTATAGAAATGAAGAATGCACACTCGCTCTACAAGCTAAGCATAATAAACATGGTTGGTATGTTAACAATGGTTTCTCAAAGAACATGACAGGTGATGAATACAAGTTTCTAACATTGAGAAAGGAAAGAGATGGATCAGTCTTCTTTGGAAACGATGACTCAGCTATAATCATTGGAAAGGGCACAGTTAGAATTGGAAACAAGGATACCAAGGTAGAAAATAATCTACTAGTGGAATATATGAAACATAATATTCTAAGTGCAAGTAAAATGCATGACTAAGGTCACAAGCTTATGTTCGATTCACAGAAATGCGAGATAAGAAAAGTAGGTTCAAGAAAATTGGTTGCAACAGTTGTAATAACTTCAAGCAACATATATGTATTAAGTGAAATTGGAAATTAAAAGTGTTTTCTAGGGAAGAAAGATGAAGTTTGGCTATGGAACAAAATAATGGGTCACATAAACTTTGATAACCTCGTCAAAGTCAGCAAAAAGGAAGCAGTCAGAGAAATTCCCCATCTCATGAAGACAACCAACACTTTATGAAAGCATTGTCAATGAGGAAAGAAAACAAAGACCAAGTTCAAATCAAAGCAATACTCAACGACAAGACTACTGGAAATTGTGCATACTAATCTAGTTGGACCAACTAGAACAAAGGGTTTAAAAGGTGAGAAATAATTTGTGTTATTGGTTGATGATTATACAAGAATGACTACAGTTTGTTTTCTCAGGAATAAGTCAGAAGCATTTGAAAAATTCAAGGTATACAAGGAATGGTTGAAAATGAAATGGATTCAAAAATCAAATGCTTCATGTATGATAATGGAGGAGAGTTCACTTCAAAGGAATTTATGGATTTCTACAGCAAGCATGGTATAAAAAGGCAATTCTCTGTTGCTAGAAAACCTCAATAGAATGGGGTCGTCGAAAGAAAGAACATGACAGTACAAGAAATGGCTCGAACAATGTTAATGGATTCCAAGTTGAAATATGTTTTTTGGACACATGCGATGCATACAACAATTCACATTCAAAACAGAGTAATGCTTAAGAACAAGAGTGACAAAACTCCTTACAAGCTATGGAAAGGAAGAAAAAAAAATGTGAAGCACTTCATAGTCTTTGGAAGCAAATTCTACATGAAAAGAGAAGATGGAACAATGGGAAAGTTTGATTCTCGTGTAGACAAAGGCGTACTTGTTGGTTACTCAAGTACAAGGAAAACATACAAATGTTACAATATAAGGATCAACAAAGTTGTGGAAAGAATCAATGTAACAATTGATGAGACAGGTGGATGAAAATTAAAGGAAGAAGAAAAAGAGTCAGTGGAACAGGTTTACAAAGAAGAAGCAAAGGATGAGGAAGAAACATAAGGGCATGATGAAGAAGATCAAATAGAAGTAGAAGAGAAAGAACAACAAGTACCTCCAAAGACACCTAGAAAATTAATATAGAAGAATCATTTGTCAGATCAGATTATCGAGAACAAAGATGCAGGAGTTGAGACTAGAAGAAGAATTCATTCACTGGAACAACTACACCTAGCACTCTTATCTTCGATTGAACCAAACAGTTTTGAAGACGCCAACAAGGATGAATTATGGATAAAGTCCATGGACAAAGAATTGGATCAGATAGAGAAGAATGACACTTGGGAATTGGTTTCAAGAACAAGGTACAAGAATGTGATCGGCAAAAAATGGGTCTTTAGAAATAAACTGAATGAAGATGGATAGGTTACCAGGAACAAATCTAGATTGGTATGTAAAGGATATGCACAAGTTGAAGGTATCAACTTTGAAGAGACATTTTCCCCATTCTCCAAAATGGAAGCAATCAAATTGATACTAGCTTATGCATGTTCAAAGAATATTAAAGTGTATCAGATGGACATGAAATCAAATTTTCTGAATGGAGAACTAGAAGAAGAAGTTTACATTGAGAAACCAGAAGGATTTCAGTTATCAAAAAATGAAGATTGTGTTTGCATATTAAAAAAGGCCTTGCATGGTCTCNATGGTATTCCAGACTAAAAAGATACTTACAACAACAAGGGTTCAGGAAAGGAAATGCAGACAACAACCTCTACATCAAGGTAACTCAAGGTAGTATTTTATTAATTTAAGTTTATGTTGATGATATTATTTTTGGAAGTGATTATGATAGGTTGAGACATACATTTTCAAAGGATATGCAGAATGAATTTGAAATGTCATTACTTGGAGAACTATCTTTCTTTCTGGGTCTTCAGATATGTCAAAGCAACCAAGGAATTTTTATTTCTAAAACCAAGTATATCATAGAAATGTTAAAGAGGTTCGAAATGGAAGATTGCAAACCAATCATTACTCCTATGAAAACTAGTTGCAAGTTAAGTAAAGATGATGATTCAAAGTCTACAGATCATAGGAAGTATAGGTCAATGATTGAAATATTACTTTATGTGACAACATCCAAACCAGATGTAATCCAGAAAGTTGGATAGGTGGCAAGATTTCAAGCAACACCAAAGGAATCACATGTTCTAACGGTAAAGAGGATATTTAGATATCTCAAGGGTATAGAAGAGTTTGGATTATGGTATCCAAAAGGAAAGTATTTATTACTTATTTCCTACATAGATGCAGATTGGACAGGCTGCATTAATGACCGACAAAGCACCAATGGATTAGTGTTCTACTTGGGTGAGGTTTTTATATCTTGGCTAAGAAAGAAACAATCATCAATATCATTATCTACATTCGAAGCAGAGTATATTGCAGCAACAACATGTTGTACATAGGTTCTATGGATGAAACCAACTCTGACAGATATACAGGTTGAGTATGATGATCCCACTTCAATCTATTGTGATAATACAAGCATCATCATTATCTCAAAGAACTCGATGATGCAATCCAATATGAAGCACACTCTAATCAAGTATCACTTTCTACGGGAATAGGTTGCAGAGAATAACATCAGAGTTAAATATGTGGGAACAAAATAACAAGTGGCATATATCTTTACAAAATCGCTTCCAATGGAAGCCTTTGAGTATCTTCACCAGTGACTATGAGTAATTTATACTCCAAAATGAATCCCTTTGGATGCTTATCTTATATGTCTTAGGTTTACACAAGGAAGCACCATAAATAGGACAATTCAGGTTGGGGGAGCAGTTTCAGGATGAGTTTAGTCAAGGGGAGTAACCCTAAGGATAGTTTAGTTAGGGGGAGCAACCCTAGATGGGAAGTTACTTTTTCCATTGATGTCAAAGGGGGAGATATTTATCATAAGAAGCATAGAGAGTTAGATTCTTTGTGAGAGAGCATAGACGCATGGTTCCAAGGAGAGTGATGGTCACAAGGGGAGCAATGGTCATAGGGGGAGAGTGAGTGATATAACTTTAGTATTGCATCAGAGTGCTTCCATCAATGCCAAAGGGGGAGATTGTTGATTAATTAGGTTGGTTGTCATTGATGTCAACCCTTGAAGCAAGTCTGGTAGCAAATTCTAGTAGCCCCAACAGTAGGATTAAGGGACTTCATTTTGATTGATGTATAATGGTATGAAGTTTAATATATTTGCAGGTAAGACTATTCTAGATGGATAGTACATGTCATGCCATTTCTGGTGATATGCGAAACATCACATAACTTCTCACGGTTAGAGGGTTATGGCCTAGTGAAGTGGAGAACCCTTATGAGTTATATAGAAGGTTAAAGAAATCAAATTACTTCTAGAAGCTACTAGAAGAAGTTGACTAGTCAAGTGGGTGAACCTAGGAGTTAGTCATGGGTTAAGTTATTGTAATAAGAAAATAATTAAAAATAATTTAGTTGCAACTAGAAACGAATAATTTACTATTTGTATCAAATTGAGTTAGAAGTAGACAAGTGGTTAGAAGTGGGTTATCCCTAAAATAAGGAAAGCAGGTTAAGTTGGTTAGAAGGCAACCCCTTGAGGAAGCTACATGGAAGTATAAATAAGAGAGAAAGGATCTCCCATTATCACCTATTGAATATCATTGAATATGTATTTTGTGAAAGACTATTTGGGCAGGTATTACTGATAGAGAAAAGTGTGGCAAGAAACGTTTTGTAGGAAAAGTGCGGCAGAAAAATTGCGGTAGAAAAAGAGCAACAGAAAAATCGTGGCAGAAAAAGTGCGGTAGGAAAATCGCGGCAGGAAAAGTGCGGTAGAAAAATCACAACAGAAAAACCGCTACAACAAAATTGTGGCAAAAAACTCGCGTCAGAAAAATCACGACAACAAAACCGCGACATCAAAACACTACAAGAAGAAGAAAAAAAAGGGCATGGTTTTCATATGTGTAGTGTTGAATTTATGAATCTGGTTGAGGGTTTACCTTGTAAATCTGTTGGATGCCCTCTTGGAAGTTTAGGGATTTTTGTAGAGTTGATCTGAGGCAGATCTATTGAAGTTTAATATTGGTTCATGTTTGAGGGATTTTGGTTGAGGTATGTTGCTGAAGTTATTGGTACAGATATAGGTTTTATAATAGTGAGGTTGTGGCACATGGTTGATGTGAGGATTTATGATATTTTAGTTATGGAGAGTGTGGTGCATTGCTAGAGTTATCTTTTTGTTTATCATGGTTTATGTTATTGGTATATGGTAGAGGTATATGATTGGGTACATGGATGAGATACATACTTGAAGTACATGGTGATCTTGATACATCGTGTTGAGGCATAGTTTGGTTTGTTGTTGATACATGATTGGTACATGTTGTTGGTTATCTTCGTCTGTGTTTATGTACATGGTTGTTGTACATGATTGATGTGCATTGTTGGCACATGGTTTGAGTGATATTCTTGTGATTTTGGGTATGATATCGATGTTATCATATCTGATATATTAAGGAAAGTATTGGTACATGTTGTTGGTGTATTTAGTTTTGTTGGTACAGATAAGGCATAGGTACAGGTTGGTTACATGACAGTGGCACATGTTTATTACAGGTCAATGGCACAGATTGGTATAGGTTTACAGCAGTATATCTAACAGTGATATTGTGAGAGTGGTTCCTTCATTCTACTTATATTTCAGGGTGGTTGGACAGGGCAAGGATATGTGGTTGTAGCCAGAAAACATAAGGGGTTGTAGCCTCCTTCTGGTTGTAGCCAAAGAATTGGGGAGTTGGAGATTCCCTCAGGTTGTAGCCTAAAAATAGGGGTTTAGAGCCTCCTTCCAGTTGCATTTGGAAAACAAAGGAATTTTGTGCTTCCAATGAATGTAATTCTTAAAGACAAATAAGAAAAAGCATTTGTGGTTTTCTCCTGCATTGGGTTTCCGTGTAAAAAATACTGGTGTATTGTGTATGTGTATGATTGTTCATTTGTTCATGGTTTATTTACTCTGCACTTATTGGATGGTAATGTTATATTGATCATAAAGATAAATAATACTTGCATATTGTGGTTAAAATGATTAAAAATATTTATTACTGATTCAGCCCCCCTCTCAGTAATCCAACAATCAAATGAGTAGATAAAAAGGATTAATCGAATAATCGAGGCTATGTTGAGAATGTATGTTATGGACAAACCTTTCAGGTGGGAGGATTATTTTCACATAGTTGATTTTTCCTACAATAATGGGTATCATGAATAATTGAAGATGTGTCCATTTGAAGCTTTGTACAGAAGAAATGTAACACACCAGTCAGTTGGGATAATCCAACAGATAGAATTGTTACTAGGATAGATTTGTTAATAGAAATGGAGGAGCAGATGGTTAAGATCATGTGGAATCTAAAGGTTACTTAGGAAAAGAAAAAGGGTTATGCTGATAAAATAAGGACACATAGAGAATTCAAACTGGGGGAACATGTATTTTTAAAAGTTAAAGCTAAAATGAGCTCATTGAAGTTGGGAAGTTGCCCATAGTTGGCAACAAGATATTGTGGGTCATTTGAATTCCTAGAGAGGATAGGCCTTGGTGCATACATGTTTTCATTACCTGCATCCATGAGAATTCATAATGTGTTCCATGTTTATTTATTAAAAAAGTGTATACATAATCCTAACCATGTAATTGATTGGATTGTGATCCAGGTGGAGCATGAAGGGGATTTTCGAGTGGAGCCAATGTGCATCTTGGATCGGGAAGTCAAGGTGCTCTGGAACAAATCCATAAAACTGGTAAAGGTTCAGTGGACCTGCTACAGTCCTGAAGATGCCACATGGGAGCACAAGGAGGCCATGCTAGAAGATTACCCATAATGTTTTGAAAGTTTTGAAGAAAGATGAATGTAGATATGTACATAAAAGAATGAAGACTCCATTTTGGCAGCTGGGAATTCCTAGAGCCACATCTCAGATGCTTCCTATTTTATTTATTCTTGGTCCCTATAAAGGAAGGGGTATAGCTGAGGGAATGTGAGAAGATAATTACGGGGCTACACTTCCTTGGGTTTTTGTAGGTTGTGGGGAAAAGAGAGATTGATGGTTTGAATTTTTGCAGGAGTTGCGAACTTGAAAAAGTAGAAATTAATTAGTCGCGAAAAGATTTGTATGTAATTATGAAATTATGTATGGTAATGTGCACTAAGGAAAATGTAGTTTGTAGGGGGAGGAGAATGTAACATCCCTATTTTAATCCCCGACCTAGTGATGTATATTTTGCATAAGATATATATCCATGGGCTAAGAGATGTAATATGTAAACATTATAAATCAAAATGATAAATAAAGATAATGCTAGTTGCATGTGGACACAGATATAGTAATGGTGGGATAAGTATCCACAAGAGGGGGGAAAGTCCAAGGGGTCCAAAAAGGGGAAATATTCATAGGTATTAATCTCAACCCAAATTGTTCTAGAATTTACCTTGTGTATGAAACTTCTATTTCCTTTGGAGTGTTTCCAAAGCTAATCATTGAATGCATGTAAGGTGGGTGTGAGAAATTTCTTCATATAGTTATTGTGAGCATGGGGCTAAGTAAAATCCTCCTTGGGAGGAGTGTGAGTAAAAAAATAAAGCAAGAAAGAGGAAATTATTGTGGGAAACAGGACTCTTTTGGCTAGGGAGTTTTGGGTAGACACGATAATTTTTTTTATAGTGGAGTGAGAGACAACAAGTTTGAGAAAAGCATAAGAGAGAGGATCATTGGAGCTAAGGAAGAAGGTTTTCATCACTTCATAGTGAACTCTCTATGATAAATCTTTCCTTGAGAATGGTAAGACATGTGCTATAGTTTTCCTAGAAACTAACATCCTTAGAGTCCCTAGTAGAGATATTCCCATTTGACCAAGTACAATGGAGCCTCAGGAGGGAAGAAGGAAGGCTTGAGGGATTGTGAGCAGTGAAGGGGGGTCCCCTTCCTTGGGTTGTGCAGGTTACAAGGAAGAGAGTTGGGTGGATTGGGATAGTTGTAGGGAAAACTATTCATTGTGGGAAGTGTTGGGACTGTGAGGGAAACCCTATTTTTTGGATTTGCAACCCCATATTAGGGGTGATGTGCTATTGATATCTGAAGCAAGATATCTATGGTTGGGAGGAAGGTCCCTCCCCTACATTCAGTTGCCTCTTTGTTTCTTAGAGATAAGTGTTAATCTCTGTGTTTATTTTATGGTGCATATATTTAATTGATTTGCATAAGAAATCTGAGTTTAATATTTTATATGTTGTTATGAATTGTTGTTTTAGTTTCTTTTCATGGTTTTACAAGTGTTGTTAGATGCATTATTGATAGGAATATTGCATTGTATTTCTACTTATCTTTGGCATCACAAGGTTTTTATTTACCCCTACGTTCAGTTAGTGGTGGGGGTTGTTATTGTTGGTATCAGAGAAAAACTTTTTCTTATGGTAGTGTGTCTTAGAGAGGGGTTTGGGTGTGTTACAATGTGGTAATAGAGTTATGATAGATTGGTTAACAAGTAACATGTCTCGGCTTGGGGGCTAGGTGCGCTACAGTTGAGGCAAAAAATAATAATCATTTATAAATAATAGTGTTAGGGGTACCATTATCCCATGATTTTTGCTACACTCACAACATTTTTTCAAATGATTACTGAAATTAGGGTTTTTCTCAGTGAGAGGCAATGCAAAAAATTGCATTGAAATGTAAAATTTTGAAATCAATTCCTTGTAAGTGTGAGAAAAATGTGCTCACCTTGTCCTTTCCAAGACTCACTTTCCAAAGTTGATGAAACAAAATTCCAATTCTTAGTTTTGTTTTTTTCGCTAGGATTATTGTGACTTGTGTCCCTTAATGGATTATAAGGCCACAAGATACAACTCATGATATTGATAAAGTGTTGATTTCATTGGAGTCATTACATCGAAATAACACTAAGGGTGCCCTTCTCCCATGGGTCCCATGGCTTGACACATTTTCAAAAATAGTGTTTTTCCCGGTGAGAGGAAATGCAAAATTTTCATTCGGGGGACAAATTTTTAAAATCCTACCCAAAAGTGTGTGGTCATTGTGTTCTCTCCTCATCCTTTCCCAAACACACTTTCTGAAAATGGAATTTTGTAATTCTGCTACTAAATTTGTTCCCCTCCCATAGAACCACTTGTCCATATGTCCTTGAATATTTCCAAGGCACTTGTTGAAACTCATGATAAAAATAAAATGAGCCTTGAATTGACAAATCATCAATTTTTTTGGATTCACGACATTAGAATTACACTATAGGCCACCTTCTCTCATGAGTCCCATGGCCTAGCACATATTTTCTTCTACCTCAAAAAAATAATTGGCCTTCAAATACACTAAAAGATTAATAATTGGTTGAAACAACATTTTTCTTTGAAAGAAATTTACCTTAATTCCTAGAACCTTCAATCCAAATTATCTCTATCCCTAAAAACATTAATCCTTAACCCTTAACACCTATACACGACATTTTTGGGTGAAATTTTCCTCTGATTAGGAATATTGGGAGCATTTATATGTTTTTTACATTAGAAATTGGTCTTGGGGTCTTGTTGATCTATTTTTCTATGAGGGACAAGAGTCAACCTCCTAGGGTCTTAATGATATACTTATCATGATCCCCTCTATGTGTTTTATAGATGTGGTACTCCTCTCTCTCACTCAGATATTTAATATACTTGCTCAAAACATAGATTCATACATTCATAACTTCAACACTTGTGAGTGGACCAAGTGGTAAAATAACTGAATAGATAATAAATGAATTATAGTAGAAAGATAATAATCTCACATGCAATAACATAATAGATACATCCATTATTTATAGGTAATGAGAAAAAAAATATTTTGAAGCAAGACTCATAGACATAAAATAAGACTAATGACCGAAAAATCAGAGAGTTTTAAATGATTTCATTCTTTTATAATCATAAGATGCATAGGAGAAACATACACGAGATCTCATGCTCTATAAAAAGTTTGAAGCCTCAAATGTTATGAAATCCTAGAATAACTCTCTACAAGAGTAAAAACCAATTACTCATAGATGTTTAAATTCGAATAAAGTGCTTTCCTATCACAAAACACAATGTTCCTAATACTTAAACGATTGAAGGAAAATCATATGTCCAAATGGATTAGGATGGGGCTCCCGTGGACCAAATAAAATAGTAACAGTAACCTGGAAGACAAGGAGAAATGCAATTAGGGATCAAATTTACAAATAAAAAATACACTTAACAAAACTAGATGATCAAAGACTGGGATGAAAAGAGGGTTAATGCTTCAAAATAAATGCACTCACAAAATAGCATAGGAATGGCAGATGGATCTCTCTCTCTCTCTCTCTCTCTCTCTCTCTCTCAGATGATGCTCTTTGATATTGAGGCCTTCACACACACACACACATATAGAATGGTTAAAAATTAATATATGTTATAAATAAACAAAAATTCTAATCATATAAAGGAAAGTTTAAATTTAAGATATTTTTTATTTATGAAGAGATATTGTATTTTGTTGTTTTTACTATGTTAAATGGAATGAACTAAAAAATGGACAAAATTAACTTTTTTATTGATTGTTTTTTTCCAATAAAACAAATTTAGGTGCTCATCAACTTATTTTTTTGAAATTCCAATAATATCAATCTGTTTTTTGAATTTTCATGAACTAAGTTAAAATCTTGAATTTTCATGAAATGAGTTAATATATATACCTGGGGCTTTGAACCTTCCTAGAATACCCTCTTCTTGGTATTTATTATGGGTTAACTATTTGTGATAATGACTTCTTGAGCTACTCTTCAATATATTCCTTCATTGGTGGGACAATGATGTCTTTCTTAACCCTGAGAGAGAATATCACTTGTTCAATTTCTTTAAATTTAGAATGCAATTGTTCGAATGATTTCAGGTGGTATTCATTATTATTTACAAAGGTAAAAAGCCGCCACTTTATTTCAACCTCTACAATGAGGTCGTTGAATTCACTTTCCCATGAAACTTTAATCACGCTCAACTATGTGTCTAGTTGTTCTTTAGTTATAACCACAAAATATCTTATAAGTTGTGGGCCTTCAAGGTCTTTAACAATTTCAAGTGCTTTAAGGAATGAATCTCTTCTTTTGACATTAATATTTGTACATGTGGCAATTGAATATCGTAACATTTGTATCATTGCTAACCAACCTTCACTAATCCAATCATCCAAATTTTGTTATTTTTCTTTTGTTAAGGAGTTAGACTCTGAAATCATTGATATGCAGTTGACCAATGAAAGTCTTCATCTTGGCGTGTGAGAGAGTTAACAATATCTCCAAAAAAAGGCCCTTTCTATTGGACACACCTACCACACTTAGAGGGGGGGTGAATGAGTGTGGGGCTCTTTTTCCCAAAACTTCCCTCTTGCACAAAAACTCATCAATTAACATTCAACAACCCTAACTTGAAGTAATCATAAATTTGAACCTGTAATGTATAAAGCTCTGAAACTGATACACAATCTTCTTCAGTCTGTTTTATGTAATTCCTCCAAGTGGCACTACTTGGAACCTCTCAGAAAAGGAGTTATAGCAAAAATGGCATACCTTGCTGAATTCTAGCTTATTCTAGAGAGCAACCTTGTAGAGAATGCCCTGCACAAAATATTTGATGAAATGATCTGAAACTATTACATAGCATACTACAGACTGTACCCTAACCAACACATTTTTTCTCACTGAATTTGGATCTGTTATGAAGAAGTTATGACGTTTTTACCCGAAACACTTGATTTTGACTAGTTTCAGGACTGGCCACAAACCCTATTTTTCATAGAGTGTAACTCCAAAAATACAACAACCCACAAGCTGAGTTTTTAACCACAGATACTTGGATATGTTTTCTCACTTGCATAGAAATTTCAGGATCTGAATCATTATAGAAAAAAATGTTATAGCGAAAATGGTGAGATGACCTGAAAATAACATACCTTAGAAAGCACCATCAAAAGAATTTATCCTTACTTGCATTTCGGCCTTCTTTTCTTCACTTTCCTCAGAATTTTGGCTTAGATATCATTTGTAAACCTCGGACACCTATAGATATTCAATATGCTCAAGTGTGATTCAAATGAGAGAGCCTTGCCTCTTATTTATACTCTCCAAGTAGCTTCCTTAAAAACA
>ML780855.1:1183640-1205766 GCA_009831015.1 Picea engelmannii | reverse complement strand
TTCTCATCAAGGACAATACATATTATATTACATCAATCATCAATCAATCAATCCTTTGACATCAATCAATCACTTGACATCAATCAATGACATCAATCAATCAAACCATTGGCATCAATGACAACATGATCCAACACTTTCCTCCTTCTAGTTTCCATATCTCTTATCCTTCCAATGCACTTTGATATATGTGACATTGAATCATGGAGATCAAGTTTCTTAAAGGCTAAGTGCATGAATAACATTTACTAAAACATCCCTTCAACATGTACAAATTTCCTTTGAAATGAGGACAACCGTAAATGGAATTTATTTGGAAAATCAAGTGGTTCATGGGAAAACGGGATAAAGAATCCACATTAACCCAGGATCATCGATCATTATCTCACAAATCGAAACTCATTAATGTGCCATAAATGACCCTTGAACAATGTGCAAACCACATGATATCCATGAAGATTTTACTAAGTGTGGAATGGGGGTAGAGAGAGATTATTCCTTTAGAATTTTAGTTGTGTGGAAGTGAAGGTTGTGTGGGAATGTAGGAATATGGGGTGTGAAAATATAAATGTTGTGAGGGGCTCTCTTCACAAGGGTTGTGTGGGAGTATAATTTTAGAGGGAAGTGTTCGGGAGAATGGTTGTGCGGGAGAAAAGATTGTGTGGAGAAAACGGTTGGCATTAAGTTCTCTACACATGAAAATAAATGGAAAATGACTAAGTGTTGACCTGTGCAGTAGATAGGTTTTGTAGAGCATAGAGGGATGGTTTTATAATAGAGAATTTTCGTACAACAAAAGGAAATCCCACACAACACAACTAATAAAAGTGACTAAGTATTGTGTACATATGGAATTTTATATAATGAAACTATAAGCACATGGTGGACTATGAAATAAAAAAAATAAAGGGGCATGGAAGGGTTCTATACATGGTTAAACTTGGAAATCAAAGGTGATACATGAAAAGGGATCAACAAGTCTTTACCATGGTCAAGGGTGTAAAATGAGGGAAACCTTCATCTCTAAACTAATATTCTTGGGATCAATCACTATGAATGGGGCCCTAAACCACCACATAAATCCTCTCTAAGGGATCTTTATCCTTCGAGTGAGATATTGACACCATTAAGAGGTTTTGTGCACGATGAATGACTCTCATAACTTTAATCATGATTAAGGGACTAAAACAATGACCTTAGATCCTAAGTGAAGCTTCTTGGGCTCAAGCATTGTGAAAGGATCCATAAACCATCACAAAATACCTCTACAAATTATTAAATTATTCATAACTTGTAACTATGAATATAAACTCCATTAATCGATAATTTGATAAGTTTTTCATATACTCTCACTTAAACATGAATAAACAAAAATTATTGTTATAGAGAGTATGTATATAGATTCCTACACTACTTAAGAAATTCAAGAAAAACATAATGGTTACACCTAAAAAAATCTTCTTCATGAGACAATGGAAAGGAAATGATCGATGTTACTATCATAGAATGACATTGCATTTCCACAAATGTGAAATTTTATTTATACGATAGAGTTACACAAGCATTTTTATGAACAAACAAGGTTGCATGGTAGCGTAGTCCCTACCAATGAGGTTACAGAGAAAATTGTGGAAAATGGGGTCGAATTGTAAATGACAGAAGTGTTTGGTGCAAAATATATATCATGGAAATGTTGTGTGAAACATGTATATCACGGAACATGGGGCATAAAATTTTGTTAGCGATAAGGCATGACCCCGTGAAGCAAGGTAAATTGTGGAAAATGGGGTCGAATTGTAAATGATGGAAGTGTTTGGTGCAAAGTGTGTATCTTGGAAATTTTGTGTTCAACATGTATGTCACGGAACATGGGGCATAAATTTTCGTTAGCGCTAAGGTGCGACCCCGCGGAGAGATAGGAAACTGCAATGAAGATGTGGCAAGTAGCATGAAGCACAGGTGGTATCCATGCAGTAAATGATGCTTGGCATGTAGAGAACCATTTATTTTTTGAAAATATATAAACAAAATACAATTTGTTCATAGTGGAAGAAAAAAATTGGAAATTTATCGATGCAGTAAATGACGCTTGGCATGTAGAGCACCATTTATTTTTTGAAAGTATATAACAAAATACAAATTTGTTCATAGTGGAAGAAAAAAATTGGAAATTTAAATGCATTTGTCATATAGACTGGTGAAAGATAAAAAATGTATGAAGACATAAATTTAAAAGGAGATAAGAAAACAATTTTATTTGAAATATGTCAAAAAATAAAAGTTTGTTACATACTACTAAATTTTGAAATATATAAAAAAATAAAAGTTTGTTACATATTAATGGAAATTTCAATTCATTTGTCATGTAGACTGGGATTGGGGTTCCCACAGACCATTAGAGAAATATGTAAAAGAAACAGGACTGTAGAAAGAAGATAGAGTGCAATACCTGCAAAAAAAATAAATTGAAAGGTATAAGTGTTTGCCTACACATTTCTATTTAAAAAATTGGAATAACTGGGTTGATAAACAAAGTAGGATGGGATCAGTAGACTTACAGTGATGGTACATATGAGGCCTTTGGCTATTTTCTTGCGGTTGTCTTTTCATTGATGTCGTGGACAACTGTTGGAATCCTGGCAACTGCCTGTTGCCTTTTGTCGGCGGCCTGCTTCAATTCCCTTTCAAGTCATTCTTCAATGTAGCTTCTCATTAGGGTGACATTGATCTCATTCTGGATTTTTATGTTGAAAAGATTGTTTTCTAATTACCAGAAGTCAATAGAAACATTACATAGAGCCTGATGAATTTCCTCATTCTATATTGAATAGTCGACTAGCCAGTTGTCGATGTGAGATTGATCATATTCAAGGATGTTGTAAAACTTTTCCAGAGACAATGCCTTAAACATATGAACCTGTTTATCGAACTCTTGCCTAGTTAAGGGCAAGGAGGTTGCGATTAATTCAGGGTCTTGGAAGTCGTTGGTCTTTCCAGCTAAGTTTATTCTTGACAGCCTTGTGAATAATTTATCTTTCTTTGATATGGTTGGTTCACATTATTGAACAATGAGATGCAGGTTCTTCACTTTTTCTTTCCGGCATGCATTTAATTGACCGATCCAGTTTTTGGATGGAAGATCTTGTTGTCTTCTTTTTGTTTCTATCATATTGTTGACAATGGTTCCAAAAGGAAGGAATGTGTTTAAATAGAAATTTTCTTCATCTTTTAACTCCGCCTGCAAATGTTCGAGCAAACTATGTGCCCTGGTTCCAAGGGAAGTGATGGTTTGTGATGTTTTCCATGCTTCGGTAACCAGTTCCATTCTTTTCTTGATATTATTCTCCACATATCCTCTACAAGATGTGAGGAGGATGGAGGATGATTTTAAGTTGGCAACAGGGGTGGCTATTGCCAAAGGATTGACAAGCAATGGCACATGAATCAAAGCCTTTTCCAATTCCTTGACCCGATCCTTTAGTCTGTCATTCTCGGCCTTGATGCATCCAATGGAATCATGAAGTGCATCTCCACTCATGTTTTGAAGTTGATAGATTTGGGATGGTCACATGTTGGCAAGGTCAACCTCCGAACGAGATTTTCCTTTCTTATTTTTTACATCTTTTTTCTCAATTATCAATTTTTGGGACTGGCTGTAAAAACCAACGCTCTGGAAAACGAAGGATTCATCTTCGTCAAAATTTTGGGTATCCAATATGTCCATTGGATGGCTATCATGGATGTAGTCTTCGGGTTGATCAAGGTAGCAGAGCATGCTATCAAGATCAATGTCAAGTTCCATGTTCTCACTCTGAATTTCTGACTCTTCCGCCTGTCCCACATTTTTTTTCTCTTTTTGTCTACTGAAAGCTTGTGAGAACTATCAATTTTAGAGTGAGGAGGGTCGTTATCTCCTCCTCCGTTTGAAGAAATTTGAGTTTCTTTGTTTTTGTGGTGAGTCGTTGGAGCGATGCTCCGGGATGTCGCACTTTTTGGAGTGTTATTTGTCGATTGAACACTCTTGTCATCGGGGCTCTTCCCCTGTTGCTTGTACAATTTAGTGCAGCTTTGCACTGTGTCTAGGTTGTCGGCATCAGAAACAGGAGCGTTGTCGCTAGTGTCTCTATTTTCAGGTAGGTGGTTTTTGAAAAATAAATCGTCGAGGCCAAGTGTTTGTAAATGTTGTCAAAAAATATTATTGGGGTTGAACACTCTTATGCTTTCATCATATCTCAGGTTGAAGATGGTAGAATGCACTGCGAATTTGTCAATTTTGTTGATGTTTTTCAACACGAACTCCCCTACTTTCCAAGGCAGAGGAATGAACTATTTTTTTCTCTTCTTTTGCAATAGATGCAACCAGTAGTTGTATTGTCGTGTTACTTCTGCAACAAACATTTTATCCGTAATGTGACATGGAAGGAGAGCAAGTTTTTCCATGGAGCCAAAAATTCTTATCACAGAGTAATTATCCAAATGTTCAAGTGTCCCCTTCCTATCCAAAAAATTGGTTGCCTATTCAGATATGCAGGGAGCATATTCTCCTAACAACAAAACTTCGAAAATAGACACGAAGCCATTAAAAACCTCATAAAAACAGTGGGAAGCCTTGTGCTTCCACAAGGCCTGGTACTAGAACGTCACTGGGTTGAATTCATAGTTGACATTCTTGGACAGAGACAGTTGTGGAAACTGACACCAATGCACTATCGCAAACAATAAGTAGGACGGCATATAAAATTTATTTTCCCTTTTGAAGCTTGACAATTGGGAACATATTTCATGGGAAATTAACTTGCCCCAATAAAAAATGGCTTGTTCGTTGACTGTGAAATACAAAATATAAAGAGCCATCTGGGAAACAGTTGTTGTGGACTCCTGTCTTGTTATTCTTGTAAACAGCCAGGCAATTTCATGGAATGGATTTCTAAATGAACTAACCTGCAAGCTTGTGATATCTTCAGGAACTAGAGTCAGATCTTCCAATAAATGGGGCAAAAGGTCCAACCCATTATTTTTCTTTGCTAGAAAATTTTTGCAATCTTCTCCTCTAAACATCAATGTTGGCTCCGACAATCTTAACATCTGGCGGAAGATCTGAGGTGACAAAGAAACAAAAGAGCGGTCCCACAGTGGAATAATTATTTTGTCTGAAATAAATTTATCGACGCACCAAGAGAATAGGTCCTTACAGTAAAAAACCTCAGGGACACATCCTAGACGAGCAATCCCAGAGGTCCAAATTACTTGGTTCTTTGCGGCAGAGGTTGAGTAATAAGAATATGCCCTGGACCACTGGAAGTTATGGTCCTCGCGCTCAAAGATGTTCATTATATCTCCACATAACTGTTGTCGAGCTAATGCCATAGGTTTATGAGAATGTTGGTTTGCTCCAGATGATGGTTGAAATGAACACTTAGATCTGATAATGTAACTCTCTACTACATCTTGGTTAAATGCTTATGAATGGGAAAGCTCCTTGATCCTTTCGCTGATTAATGACAATCTATATGGGTGATGCATGATGAATTCTTAGCAGTAAATCTTACTTATTGCATATTTAATGTGAAGGTGGCAGGTAAGGCGAAGAGAAATTAAGGATTGGAGGTTTCGTGAACATGCCAAGGTGACGACATGCGAATGAAATTTCATGATTTTGAAATCAACACTTAGAAGGGATAATATAACCCCCCACAAATCTTGGTTTAATGCACATTAATAGAATATCTCCTGGATACTTTCGACCACCAATGACAATATATATGGTTCCTTCATGATAATATTTTAGAATTAAATGTCAATAATTGCATATTTAGAAACAAGATATGTATGTATATATAAACATTTTTTTTTCTTTTATTATAGACAAGTGTGAAGGTCACAGAGACGAGGGGAGAGCAAGGAAATAATGGCAAGGTCTGAAAAGTGGACAGACGAGATTCAAAAAAGGGTTACGTGGATACTCAGGAGAGGCGAGTGTTCCACAGTCAAATTTTATGTATCAGAATTTTTTACTGCAAAATGTGTAAAACGGAAGAGAGTATGATGGGGCAGTTCAACGGTCAATTTGTATATTTGTGGAATTCCAGTAAAGTGGCTAAGTATGGAATAGGGAATCGGTCGGGCAGACTCATTCTTAGAAGCGAGGATTGAAGTTTTCATGAATGGACCAACCTGACGACGCACAAATGACATTCCATGATGTTTGAAATTAATGCTTGCTAATTGCATGCCTAGAAATAAGATCTTATATATAATTGGTAATTGATAATTGAAAAAGGGCATGGGCACAAGAAACAACAATTAGGAACTGAATATTTCTTAAACCCCCCAAACTGACGATCCATGAAAGAAATTCGAAGAAATGGCAAAGTATGGAAAGCGGACAGACAGGCTTCAAAATGGGGTGACAATAGTTCCACAGAAGACATGAGAACCCGGCGGTTAAATTTTATTTCTCGGAAGTTTTCAATACAAAATGTATACCACGGAAGAGGGCATGATAAGTAGACTGTAATACGGAAGAGGGTGTGATCTGAGTTCGTCTGTAAATTTGTATATCACAGAAGTGACAGTACTGTTCACAGGTCATGGAACAATAGAAGTCCAATCTAGAGCACACCTATTGGGAATCCGCGGTTGGAGAAGTGTTTGGGTATGGAATGGGGAAGCGGTCGGTCAGTGTCACAATATAAGAGAATGAGTGCAAGCATGAACCCACAAGTCCGCCCAAGTGTGCAGCTAGACATTTTCAAAAAAATGAATAAGTGACGAGAAAGATAAAGTTCAAGGAAAAGAGAAACATATATTTGGATAATTATAGAAGACGGAAAAGAAGGGCCAATATATTCACATCTGTAACAGATATCCCAGTTTCTTGCCAAGATATATACTTGGAAAGAAGTGTGAAGGTGGAGGGCACAAAAAAACACGACTAGGAATACGATCTGCGAGTTTACTTGGTTCTTGGCTGTATGCTTCGTCTGTCAATTTGTATATCGCGGAACTCCGAGTCATTTTTTAGCCAGCCAACCCGCAAGTTTGACTGTCAATTTGTATAGTGTGGAACTCTGGGTGTTGTTTGTAGGAAACAGAACTAAAGAGGAAATGCTTTGCCCTTTAATATAGCTTATGTGATGCAAATGTGGTATGGCTTGTTTTATCACTTTTCCATTTGTAAACAATGGCAATCTTGAGCCCGCCAACCCTAGAGCCTATGTGTCAATTTGTATATCATAGAGCTCTGAATGTTGTTTGGAGGTCATGGAAAAATATATTTGTATATCGTGGAACTCTGGGTGCTACTTGTAGGACACAGAACAATAGAGGGTAAATTTAGAGAAAGGGGAATCGTTTGGTGGAAACGCGTGAATCCGCCAAGCCATGCAGCAAGGCATTTTTGGAAAAAAAATGATTAAGTAACCAGGAAGAGAAACTACAAGGGATAAAAGAGTGGGAAAACAAAAAGGCAGAGGGCATTTTTCATAAGTGCAAATTGGTTTCAAAGAAGCCCCATTGTTGCAAAACCATCATTTTCTACTAATTGTCAGCAAATGCTTTGTTGAAGATTAGATTTTATTGCAACCTGTGCATGTAAGTATGTTCTTGATACATTCTTCCATGACTGTAACATATTAACTTCAGTATTAAACTTCATTTTCTACTAATTGTCAGCAAAGGCTTTGTTGAAGATTAGATTTTATTGGAACGTGTGGGTGTAAGTTTGTTCTTGATACATTCTTCCATGACTGTAACATATTAACTTAAGTATTAAACTTCTTGCATTATGGTTTGTTAGCATTAAAACTTAATAAATGCATGTATAGAAACAAGGATGATGATTTTGCTACAACATTTACATTGGTATTGCTATGTTCTATCTGCATTACGAATAAAATTGAACATTGGTTTGAAACTGTGTGTAATCCATTTTTTGTTTGCATAAAATCCTGGTGGATTGACACAGTACATTGTCATATAATTGTTAGATGTTCCATATTAGAAAAAATAACCTAAGTAAACACAATATCGAAGAACTACAAGACCACCGAACCATGCTAATGAGAGCAGGCATTAAATCCAGCAAAGAAGCAGCAACGAAGAATCCAAGGAACTTTTTTTTAATAGCAAATCCATTTAAAAAAAAAAAAAAACACCGAGTATTGTACATCTGTCCTTAGAAATTGGACCCAGTTCCTCGGGCCAAAACATTAAACGTATCTGCCACAAACACAAGCACAGGATCCACAGTATGCAGGATCCTTGTAGTTTTCTCCTCGATGAATCATCTTGTGGTAAAATTGATAGTTTTTAGAAGCTTCCCATGAGGAAGAAGACAAAAAACATTGTAGGGAAAATGGAATAGCCCTTAATTGAAAGGTAGGACACAACTAGAAACCTCCTCTGCATAGTCGAAAAAACTTTAGGGACACAGGTTGCACATGCAATTTCAGAGGCCCAAATTAGTCCATTCTGGGTGGAAGGAGATGACTAGTAGAAATATGCCTTGCACCAGTGAGAGTTATGGACCTGATTCCCAAAGATGTTAATTGTATATCCAGAGAACAGGATAGTAGTCCCACAAGTGAATAATTTTTTGGCTTGAAATATATCTCTAGGAGCATCAGCTTATCATTTCTTTACAGTGAAACTCTTTTGCCCAGAACAGACTAATTTGGACCTCTGGAATTCCTACTTTCGAGCTGCAAAACGGCTATTGCGTTCAGTGTCAGTTTCTTTTCTGAAACTCCTTTTGGTGTTGTCCGGACCACCATCACTGAACCAGGAAGTTCCACCCATTATGGTTGATTTCAATTTGGGCACAAGAGTGGGAACTGTCTCTGCATTGCCATCCTCCATTGTTGTATCATCACCCATCAGATCATCTTCTTCCGTCTCGGAATCCATGACATCAATCTCTATGCCAACCATCAATGCAATTGGGCAGGTTCTCTGAGCAGGCAGGGTTGCCTTGGAATTCTTTGGCTTGAAATATATCTCTCGATGTACCAAGGGACCATCTTCTTTTTTGCTCTTGGGCGGAGGGAGATGAGTAGTAATAATATGCCCTAGAATAGTGGAACCTCTAGCCGTTATGGTCGAATGTGTTTACTGTATCTGGACAGAACTGTTGCCACAAGTTAATGAGAATTTTTGTTTGGTCCGGACGATGTTTGAAATGAAAATTGGGGAAGGATAATATAACCCTCCACAAATTATGGTTTAATGCGTATCAATGGAATATCTCTTCGAGCCTTTCATTGATCAATGACAATATCTAGGGTTCGTGTGGAATGAGTCGTTACCATTAAAGCTCACTAATTGCATATTTAGAAAAAAGTGCGAAGGTCGCGGTGACAACGAAGAGAGATTAAGAATTAAAGATTTCTTAAAGGCGTCAACCCACCGATGCACAAAAACAGATTGCATCATGTTTGAAATGAATACTTGGAAAGGATAACACACTTCTCCACAAATCTTGGTTTAATTCGTAGTAATGACAAATCTTCTCCAGCCTTCCTGACATTAATGACAATCTTAATGGTTCCTGCAGGATGAACTACTAGCATTAAAACTTAATTATTGCATATCTAGAAACAAGTACGAAGGTAGCAGTGATGGTGAATTGCGATGAAGCATTGTACATTATGTGCACCTACCAACCCGTGAAACAGATTCCAAGAAATGCCCAAGTATGAAAAGCGGTCGGGCGGGTTACAAAAAAAAAAAGGGTAGAAGATATACCCAGGAGACGTGAAGGGTCGATGGTCATATTGCATCTCAGTAACAGATATCGACCGTCAATTTGTATGTCGCAGAATTTCAAGTGTTGTTTGTGCGTAGGGGAATAACGAAAGCGCAATGTTGAGAGGGCAATTTGTATATTGCTGAACTTCGGGTTTTGTATATAAAAGCATGAGACATTAGGAAAAAGGACCAAGTAAACAGAAAGTGAAAGCATATGATATGAAGGGGAATTTGTTTGCTAATTTGTAAATCGTGGAAGTCTGGGTGCTAGTTGCAGGCGACGGAACAATGGAAATGCAATGTTAAACCCACCTATGCAGGAACCCATGATTCAAAAAGTTTGTTCAATATGAAATGGGGAAGCATTCGGTCGCGCTAGTGATATAAAAGTAACAATGGAAATCTAAAGATGCGAATCCGCCAAATCCCACACCTAGACATTTTCTAAAAAACGAGTAAGTAAAGAAAGGGAAAGCAAAGAGAAAAGAGAAAGCGGATGGCAATTTTCAGAAGAAGGAATTGGTATTAACAGTAACCATGGAGTGCATTAAACATGTTAACGGGTTCTTCAATCAAGGAATAGATACAACGAGTGATGTTTATAGTTTCTAGGATATGTTTGTATAAGAGAAGCAATGAAAAGTTACAAGACAATCATTTTTTGGATGTTTAAGTAAATTTTATGTACTGTTAGCTTCACTGCAAGTATAACAATGATGAGTTTGAATTTTAATGTCCTCTCATTCATATGATTGTTCCATTAGTCTTTTCATAGTATATATTCTTTTATTTCAATTTTTTTTCTAATTTGTGGGTCGTGGAAGTCAGGGTGTTGTTTGCAAGTGGCGGAACAATGGAAACGCAATATTGAACCTGCCTATCCGATAACTCGCCTATTCAGAAAAAAGCGAGCCAAAAATTTTTTACAATATGAAACGGGGAAGCCGTCAGTCGGGCTGGTGATATAAAAGTAAGTGAAATATGAATAGAGCATGTACGGATCCCACATTCCATAATTAGCCACCTTTTGGATCGCGAGTTCTTGGGCTGGCAAGCTCAAAATTGGGCCTTTATTGTTATGTGGCCTACAAATAGCACCCAGAATTACACGATATACAAATTGACAAGCGGACCTGTGGGCTAGCTGGGTCAACATTCAACTCCTATTGTTTCGTTTCATACGAATAACACTCGGAGTTCCATGATATACAAATTGACAGATGGACTCCAGGGTTGACGGCCTTAAGATTGTGATTGTTTATAGATGGTAATCCCTATGAACTATTTAACATTATCTAAAAACATTATTTTCAATACTAAATTATTAATATTAAATATTGATATTGTAAAATTTAATCAGGGAAAAAGGTTTGTACAATATGAAACAAGGAAGTGGTTGGTCGGGATGGTGATATAAAAGTAAGTGAAATATGAAGACGTGAATCTGCCAACTTCTGCACCAAGAAATTTTTCGAAAAAATGAGTAATACATAATATGTACTTTTAGAAAGTACGGACATGATATTTTATAGAGCATGTACTGATCCCGCAGTCCATACTTAGCCATTTTTTGGATCGCGGGTTCTTGGGTTGGTGGGCTGAAAATTGGGCCTCTATTGTTCTATGTCCTACAAATAGCACCCAAGAGTTCCACGATATACAAATTGACAGGCGGACTTGTAGGCTGGTTGGCTCAACATTGCATTTCTATTTTTCTGTGTCCTTTAAACAACACTTGAAGTTCCATCGTATACAAATTGACAAACAGAATCCAGGGCTGGCGGGCTCAAGATTGCGATTGTTTACACATGGTGATCCCTATCAACTATCTAACACTACCTAAAAACATTATTTTCAATACTAAATTATTAATATTAAATATTGATATTGTACAATTTAATTACATAAAATTATTAAAGTATGTTAAACATCTTATTTAATAGAAAACGTGCATATTCGGAAACTTGTGTTCCAAAAATTTTGTATAATATGAAATGGGGAAGAGGTCGATTGGGCTGGTGATATAAAAGTGGGTGGAAATCTGAACACGTGTATCCGTCAAGTTCCGCACCTAGAAATTTTCCCAAGAAACAAGTAATACATACTAAATATGTACTTTTATAAAGTATGGGCATGAGATTTTATAGAGCATGTACGGATCCCTCATTCCATACTTAGCCACTTTTTGGATCGTAGGTTCTCAGGCTGGTGGGCTCAAAATTGAGCCTCTATTGTTCTGTGCCCTACAAATAGCACCTAGAGTTCTACGATATACAAATTGACAAGCGGACTTGAGGGCTATTTGAATTTTAAGGGCCTCATGTTGATGTGATAGCACAATTGGACTTGGGCCAGTTTATATTCATTTATTACAATATGAAACAGGGAAGAGGTCAGTCAAGCTGGTGATATAAAAGTAACTGAAATTTGAAGATGTGAATCTGCCAACTTCCACACCTAGAAATTTTCTGAAAAATGAGTAATACATACTAAGTATGTACTCTTATAAAGTATGGACATAAGATTTTTATAAAACATGTATGGATCTCGCATTCCATACTTGGCCACTTTTTGGATCGCGGGTTCTCGATCTGGCGGGATCAAAATTGGGCCTCTATTGTTCCATGTCCTACAAATAGCACCCATAGTTCCGCGATATACAAATTGACAAACGAACTTGCGGACTAGCTGGCTCAACATTGCACTTCTATTGTTTTATGTCTTCAAAACAACACTCAGAGGAAATGAGTAATACATACTAAATATGTACTTTTATAAACTATGGACATGAGATTTTATAGAGCATGTACGGATCCCTCATTCCATACCTAGCCACTTTTTGTATCGTGGGTTCTCAGGCTGGCGGGGTCAAAGTTGGGCCTCTGTTGTTCTGTGCCCTATAAACAACACCCAAAGTTCCGCGATATACAAATTGACAAGAGGACTTGTGGGTTGTCTTGCTCAACATTGCACTTCTATTGTTTCGTGTCCTCCAAGCAGCAGTCAGACTTCCGCGATAGACAAATTGACAGATGGACCCCAGGACTAGCAGGATCAAGATTGCCATTGTTTACGGATGGGCATCCCTATCAACTATCTAACATTATCAAAAAATATGATTTTCAAATACTAAATTATTAATATTAAATATTGATATTGTACAATTTAATTACATAAATTATCAATATTGAACCTGCCTATCCAGTAACTCACCTATTCGGAAAAAACGCAAGCCAAAAAGTTTGTACAATATGAAACGGGGAAGCGATCGATCAGGCTGGTGATATAAAAGTGTGTGAAATCTGAAGGCGTGAATCCGCCAACTTCTGAACCAAGAAATTTTCTGAAAAATGAGTAGTACATACTAAATATGTACTATAAATTATGGACATGAGATTTTATAGATCATGTATAGATCCCACATTCCATACTTAGCCACTTTTTGGATCATGGGTTCTCAGGATGGTGGGCTCAAAATTGGGTCTCTATTGTTCTGTGCCCTACAAATGAATTCTGTGATATACAAATTGACAAGCAGACCTGCGTCCTGGCTGGCTCAACATTGCACTCCTATTGTTTTGTGTCCTTCAAACAACACTCGGAGTTTCGCGATATACAAATTAACAGATAGACTCCAGGGCTGGCGGGCTCAAGATTGCCATTGTTTACGGATGGTAATCCTTATCAACTATCTAAGATTATCTAAGAACATTATTTTCAATACTAAATTATTAATATTAAATATTGATATTGTACAATTTAATTAGACAAAAATCAAAATTTGAAACGGGGAAGCGGTCGGTCAGGCTGGTGATATAAAAGTAAGTGGAAATCTGAACACGTGCATCCACAAACTTCCACACCTAGAAATTTTCCTAGAAACAAGCAATACATACTAAATATATACTTTTATAAAGTATGGAGATGAGATTTTATAGAGCATGTATGGATCCTTCATTCCATACTTAGCCACTTTTTGGATCGCGGGTTCTCGAGCTGGCAGGCTCAAAATTGAGCCTCTATTGTTTTGTGTCCTACAAATAGCACCCAGTGTTCCGCGATATACAAATTGACAGGCAGACTTGCAGGCTGTTTGGCTCAACATTGCACTTCTATTGTACTGTATCCTCCAAACAGCACTTGGAGTTCCACGACATACAAATTGACAGACGGACTCTAGGATTGGCGGGCTCAAGATTGTGATTGTTTACGGATGGTCATCCTATCTAACATTATCTAAAAACATTATTTTAAAATACTAAATTATTAATATTAAATATTGATATTGTTCAATTTAATTACATAAAATTATCAAAGGATGTTAAATCGCTTATTTTAAAAGAAATGAAGGAAAAAAAAACAAAAAATTTTAAAATTCTATCACCACAAGCATAACAACGACCAATTTGAATTTTAAGGGCCTCTTATTGATATGATATCACAATTGGACTTTGCACAATATATATTCGTTGATTTCAAATTATTCCAGGAGATTAATTTTACCAAGTTCATGGATCAAGGGAAAATGCTAAAACAAGCCACATACTACATTTGCGTCATAGCACCATAGAAATTATCAGGCAGATTTGTGGGCTAGCTGGCAAAAAAATTGAGTTTCTATTCTTTCGTGTCCTCCAAACAATAGTCGGAGTTCCTCGATATATAAATTGACAGACGAAACATACAACCAAGAACCAACTAAACTCCAAACAGGCCGCAAGCAAGTTCCCACAAGGTTCCATAGAGCATGAGGCATTGACCTTTGCATCAAACAATTTGATATACAAATAAAAGACATCGCAACATTCGTTTTCTCTTACATCTGGTATATGTTCCCAATAGAAAATAACTGGGGCCATGGGATAGATGGGGTTTGTTTCCATGCTTCCCATTTTTGGACCAAACAATCCTATGCACATGCAATCCCAAGTAGTCGAGCCTGATGAACATTCATCTAGATGTTGAAGAAATATTACATAGACACATGAGGTATTTTCGTTTCCTACCAAAGTTTGATATTTTTTTTTTTTCCTTCTTCAGCCAATATACAAAATTTCATTGTCCTCATTTAAGGTAAATTTGTTGTGTATCCGAAAGTCGCGCAACATGTAGACACAACTTGCCTTTTTCTATAGATGTGTTTCATACGACAATTCTACCAACTTAGGAAGCACATTTTGTAATAGAGGTTACCTAACCGTACAATGAATGGTTGTGTTTCCCATGGTTTGGATGGCAGCATTGAAGCAATGTCCATATATATATGGACATTTTTCACCACATCCTAGACAATCAATTGTATCATCACTTATCAATGCGGAGGCAGAAGCAGGAGAGTTGCATTTCGCACATATAGGTTCAAAGGGGGTCGAGTACACATTCGCTGCAACTAAAACACCTTCAACTTGGGAACACGAGCATAGGAATTAATACATTGAACAATATAATACACAAATGCACCCCCCCCCCTTAAAAAAAATAAAAATAAAATAAAACAAGCCGCAAACATTTGGTGAAGGCTATTTGTATAAGCAAAGTGAGGATGATTTTGTGGATGTATACGTACAACAGTTGTAGAGCTAGCTAGTTTCTTCAAATCCTGTACTATATCTGCTCGCAACTCTGTTACAAACATTCTCTAGGTTTTCTAAAAGATCCTTTCTCTAACATCCATTTTCTTTGTTATATTTTTGAAAAGCATAAGTCAAATCTTCCCTTTATGCAATTGTTGCTCCATTGATGAAAACAAATTTGAATAGGTATCGAACAATTGCAACTGCAACATGGAACAATGCAATATTTGTGTAACTTACCCGAGATATATGCACATGTGAAAGTAAAGGACAAAACTAGATATGAAAAGCGATACCATTGCCTTGTCGTTGTCTGAATCTCCATCCTTTATATGGATAATGTGTTGCGAGCCAAGTTTTCTCGCCAGTGTGACATTTGCGCCAATGGTTCCAATTTGGTAAATATCATTGCTCTATGCAAGTTGGTTGATAGTCGTGTTCGGGATGAAACGATATTCTGAACAAACAACGGGAATTTTTTCCTCAATACTTGTTTTTTTGAGCGAAATAATTTGATCACAATCACCACGGTCATATACTTTTTTGGGAAACATATTAAAATTTGTAATGGATATCCCATTACCCGACAATATCTTTTCTACATGTTTATGGACAAGTTGTGTAGGAATAGTCAGTGTGACTATCATCATGGCCTCCTTTTCTGTCATGTTAGCACGCATAATGGATCTAGTTTTGTTTTCCTTGTCCAAGTAGGTGCTATAGACGACCATTATGTCTCTGACGAACACTTGTCTAGTTCAGCGGATTTTTAAGCCCTCTATTGATAATACTTTGCGTGTTACAACTCTATACCTATTGATAATTTTTGAACAAGAAAACTAAAGTGAATGGTAGTGTGATTTTTTTTTTGTATTCTTCTTTCACTGGCATAAATCTACAAGTACACGCATAGCTTCGATGAACTATGGAGCCAAATTTTGCAACCACACCTCTTAGTCTGCGGAACATGTGCTATGTTCGACATCTCGCTTGTACTTGTTGATACCTCTTTTGAACTGAAAACCATGTATTGCAGATGACATCAACATATTCACCATGCCATAGATGAATAAATAGCCGAGGATATTTGTTTCGTAAACATACCAAGACCAGAGCGTATGCATCTTTACCTTTAGCCTTGTCATTCTTTTGATGTCTGGGATCATTGACTGCTCATGGCCATGTCACTAGTCCAAGTTTTTCTGATGCAAGCATGTGCAGATGAACATCAGGACTAAACAAGCATATGCATTGTATATTGTCCATCAGAAGGACGAAATAAGAGTAAAATTGTATGCATCTAATTTTTTTAACTGGAAAAATGTGTAACAATAAACAAGGCATGAGAGCGGGGCACCACGACCAATATGTATATCATGGACCCCCGGAATCCAGGGGAGAAATCTTGAACCCGGCACCCGCAATCAACAAAGTGGGTAAGTATGGAATAAGGTAGAAGCGCGACCATAGATGTGAAACCGTTAGTCCGCCAACCGGTGCACCAAGACATTTTCGGAAAGACCACTAAGCAGATCAATTAGAAAACAAAAGGGATAATAGAAAATGGAAGAGGTAGAAATAGGGAGGGCAGAAAGGCCCATTGTTTCCAAGCCATCGTTTTCAAGTCTAATATTATATGCCCCCACCCAGTTTGTATATTTAATTTACCAGCACAGTTGGTATACCTTCTAGAAGATTGCATCACAGAACCCTCTATTGTTGCACAGAATAATTCATCTTCCTCTCCAACCAACCTGTTTCTTCCAAGGTAGAAACATCAAATATGAAATGGACATGAAGGAAAGTTAGTATGAAGACAGACATGCAAAAGAAAGAGAAACAAGTCTAATTGTTCCAATATAACAGCAAGCAAAATACGCAGAATATATTATATTTGAAGGAAGAAAAGAAGGAAACAAAAATAAAAATAAAAATAAAGGTGCAAAGCAACAGAACAAGCACAACAAATATACAGACAACAAATGAAAAAATGAACACTGGATATGAAATAAGAGTACATGTATCCACTTCTATAATTCCTCGACTACATTCCCGTCAAAGAGTTCATCATCCTCTCCAACGATTCTGTTTGTTTAAATGTAGCAATGCAGCGAAAACATAACGGACATGAAGTAGGTTTGTATGCAGGAAGGCATGTAAGGAAGATAAGTTATCATGCAGGAAGGTATGCAACATCTACATACAATAAACTAGGTGAACACATATATAGATAATAAATGAAATAAAAAACAATGCAATATGAAATAACAGTACAAGCATGCACCTTTCTATATCCTCTTCAACTGATGTGGTGAAGACTTCGTCATTTTCTCCAACTATTCTGTTTGTTTGAATGTGGGAACGCACAAAATACAATGAACACGAATGGAAGCTGGTATGCACCGAAGAACAAGTAATATGTACATACAGTAAAAGAGACTCAACGAACAGTCTAAAAGATAGGCAGAAACATGAACCTTTGTGCTTCTCCATCCATAGTTGTAAATGTGTAAATTTTTTTTCCCCTGCCCAAAATATATTACAAGCCACAAAATATTACGAAATTGCATGCCCGTAGCTAAACGATTTATGGTTTTCCATGGGAAAGTATTCAGATATGGTTCCACCGATGGAAATACATGTTCTTCATCCTCTACATAGACTGTTGTGCCCATGATACAAGATTTTTGGTTTTCCGTGGAAAACTACCCAAATATGCTTCCAGACATGGAATTATAATTTTGCAGAATCTTTGTTGTACATATCATATCTCAAGTACAAAACAAATTGTATTGTGCGCATACCCGTCTGTGTAGAGGACAAATAACATGTATTTTCATATGGGCACATTTGACCATACATGGTTTATAAATGCAACCTGCATATGCTTTATTTTAACAAAAAAACAACGGACATTGCAATTTCAGATGTACTTCTCGAACTATTTTTCATGCAACTATTTTCTTTCATGCCAGCATTGAAGTACCAGCAAAATATCACAATAGAACAAATATCTACCTCGCCAGAGAGGGAAAATAAAACAACTGCACGTCTACTCGTGGGTGCAGGGGCCAAACACTGTAAAGCGCCCAAAAAAACAATAATAATCCAAAAAAAAAACCAGCGCCAACTACTGGCGCAAGACCCAACCCTAAAAAGCCGAATCAAACAAAAGAAACAAGCAAGCACCAAACTAGCGAGAAAGCATGAACATGCCCAACTGTAGCCCCAGGGCCCCAAAGCGTAAACCTGAGGAAAAACAAACACAACCAGCAACCCACGAACCAACAAACCAATGAACCAACGAACAAGCAACAACCATCGAACCAGTGAGCAACATATGTATCTCCAACGATTACGAAATTGCAGAAGAAGCACAGAAGGAACCAGAAACATACGACAAGCATGCCGGTAGAAATAAGCAAACATACTTACTTCCAAACTGCAAACACTGAACAACAAATAAGGAATAGAAAATGAAACTATGGCATGGAAACTTACTCCGAAACGATGAAAAGTAGAAGCGCAGGTCGAATTGTGAACCAAACAAAAACAAGTAGCAACCGACAAACCAACGAAAAAGAAGCACTCACCGAACCAGTAAACAATGTATGTAGCTTCAACGATGACGAAACTGCATTGCAAAGCTAGAAGAAGAATGAAACATACAATGCCTATTCAACTGGCGGTGAACAACAATATTGTGCAAAATCACTGCAACATTGTATGGAAAATTTCAAGGAAAAATGTACTCCGAGAAGCGTATTTAGATAAACATTTAAGGTTGTCAAGCTGTCTAAGGACCTCGCGGTATGCAAACATTGAAGTTGCCAGACCTGTTGGAGGACCTCGCGTCATGTAAACATTTAAGTTGTCAGGCCTATTCAAGCACCTCAAAAAAAGTGTCAATACATTTCAATACAAATACATGCGGCAAGGACGTTATAAACTTTGGAATTCTCGATCACTATAAAGATTGGATATCTAAACATTTCAATATGATTAGTACAAATAAAAACTTACGGATATATTCAGCTAGCAGAAAATGCTAAGACAAACATTCGAACTAATGCTAGCATTAACCCACCTTCAAGCAATACATAGGAAAAATATATGATTAAAAAATACTGTATACGATAAAAAAAGTTTGGATATGTTACCATATAAAACATTGGGAATAGTGAAGCCGACAATAAGACCTCCAATCTCTTATCCAATGAGATCAGTACATATATGGTACTTTTTATTATATAAAAATCTATGTTTTTAGTTCCCTAGCTCCAACAAAAGATATTGTGCAAATATTTGTGGTCAAAGGACAAACTCATATGCAGTCAACGAATTATCGATCGCTATAGTCCCTCTATGCATATGGCATGTACTAATAAGACCTAGGTATCTACATATAGAGCTAGGTATTGACATATAGGATTTGCAAGATTATTTAGGAATGAAGTTGTAATTTTTTTATTTAGAATTAACAAAGTATGAGATATGATATTATAAAAATAATATGTATAATAAATATTTAATTATATAAAATGTTTTGATTTTTTTTTAAAATATAAAATTAAGAAATTATGAAAAATATTTTTTATTTAAAATTAACAAATTATGAAAATAATATATAAAATAAATGGTTTATTGGATGTAGCTTGGGTGGTTGAGAAAAACGATTGCTACCCTCCCCACCCATGTTCAAATCCTTGTAGGACTAAACTTTCACATTTATAAGTTACATATTATTATTTTTAACTAAATATTACACTGGTGAGTCATAATTGTAGTTAATAGAGAAAATCCAATATGTTTCCATGACATCTCCTTCATCTTTCATTGTATGATATCAAATCATACAATGAGAAAAAACTCACAACAAATAAATAAAATGATAATTACATACTAACATTATTAACTTTTTATTTTATAATTTTTTTATTTTTTATTTTTTAAGTAAAAAGGGTGGATCCTATTATATTATCATAAACAAAATACAATAACTGTGTATGACGCCAGCTGTCCCGCCTAAGCAGGAAACTGAGACAGTTAGGCATCCTATGCCAAGTGTTACTCTTTTGACAAAATAGGCATGGTTTCGTCCTGCTCGAAGGAAACCAGGACTGTCACTTGTGAGGTTCAAACTGTATGCCATAAGCTAGATATAAGGAAACTGAAAAAACTAACTGAACTAGAGCTATATGCAAAACAGAAAAGGGACCCCTAACCGAGAGCATCATTGAACCGTTTTACCCCTGCGCTTCTTCTCGTTTCCCTGTTGTTGCCAGCCTGCTGGAAGCACGTACGTCTGCGCACATGTTGGGCATTGCCGCTGTGGTAGATTTTTGGAGTGGGCCGCAAAGAGCATATCAAGCCGCTGGTCAATCCTAGCGAGGCAAAAAACCTGGTCATCCATCAGACTTTTGAGCTCAAAGATGAGTGCGAGGTGCCCCAAATCAGTAAAGGGTGGTTGCTCCAGCCCGTAGCTGTCGACGGAGGTTTGGTGTCTAGAATCCATTGCTTCTCTGCTTGTCTGCTCTGAATGGTTCAGCGACTGGGTTGCCGTCCCTGTGGTTGCATCGAGAGGGGTCTCTTCTTCAACAAAACAGGTGGGAAAGTGGTCCTCCGAACTATTGGCTTTGAAATCCTTCTGGGCGTCCATAGGCGGAGGCTTGTCTTCCTTTCCGAATTCAGTAGGTGGGTAGCTCTGCATGGTTTCCTCTAAAGTAATTTCCTCCACGTACGCCATGGGAGGCATTTGTGGTTTCCTGCTCTGTCAAGTGGACGCTATGGCCAATGCTTGTTCAAACTTCCTCTGTCGCTGGCGCCGAGACTCGGCCATGTACCAAGCGGCACCTCTGCGCGGCTTTCCTCGTGCCCTTGGCATGGTGGAGACCCTAGGAATGACCAGGGTTCCTAGCGGACGGACTGCTCTGCTCCAGAGCTTCGGCGGGACCTTGAATCTCTACTCCGGTGGAGTATATTGCAGATGCGCTGGTGGAGTGAACACTGCGAGGAGCAAATGCTTCTCTATGCTATCAATCCCTGTGATGAGGCGTAGGGCTACGACGACCGCCATAGCCATTAAGGCTTGGTGCTGAGTGCGTTGGAGGCTAGTACAATTCCCTTGCGCGAGGAGGCTCGTCGTTTGGTAACAGCTGCTGTAATCCATGGTGACTTAATGGCAGAGGGAATGTTCGCCGGTTGATGCATTAATAATGCGTCCCGGCAGCAGTCCACATGTCTCCAGATAACTACGTGGCACCCCATCCGGGGGATTTTATAATTTTATTATTAAAATATGATACAAAATGCATTTACTTTAATTAATTGTATATTTAATGTAAACGTACATAGTTAGTGGAATGACACCCGCATTGTAGCGATGATCCACATCTCAAATCAAAAGCCAGCCTTATCCCTTAGAATCATATCCTTTTATATATCTAATAATAATAATAATAAATGATTAGTTTAATGAAGGGCCGCAATTCTCGGTGTACGTCATTTTAAAACAAAAAGATAAGGTGGAACGAAGTTTTGGATGGGAAAAATTTAGTGCGTACATGATGAGATGCATATTGCACATTCACATTTCTAAGTAACATTTGAAAAATAAATTGAAGTTCGGAGATAAAGTCAAACATGATGACATAAGGATTAGGTAACGTGTTTGTCATTTCATAAGTTACGTTGTAAATAGTAACATAATTATGATCATTATTTTTATATCAAAAATATTGAAACAAAATAATATCAATATATTAAATATATATTATTCAATGAGAACAAATTTTATTGAGTATTTT
>ML780855.1:1123951-1146210 GCA_009831015.1 Picea engelmannii | reverse complement strand
TTCTTCTTTTAGGTCACTTTGACTTCTTTGACCTTGGGGGCTTCAAGCCTTCATGTGGGGGTCCTTCATCTTCGTAAGGCCATAACTCTCAAACCATGAGAAGTTATGTGACATTCCACATACCACCGAAAATGGCATGACAAACACTATCCATCTAGGATAGTTTCACCAACAATTTCCTTGATCTTCATCTCATTATTCCACATAAAATCATGGGTCCTCCAACCATTCTTCTAGGATAACTCAATCCGTAAAGCATCTTCCCGTGAGGGATTTCACCATAAGTGGACCACTTTGGAGTTCATCCATTTGTGCACCTTATCAATCATGATAAGAAAATAATGAGAGAAAGGTTCCTCCAACCATTCTTATAGGATAACTCAATCCGCAAAGTGTCTTCCCATGAGAGATTTCACCATAAGGAGACGAATTTGGAGTTCATCCATTTGTGCACCTTATCAATCATGATAAGACAATAATGAGTCATATATACATTTTTCCAACAATGCATCATATACCAATGAAACCACAACGATCCATCTTCATCATGTATCATTGACAACTCATTGATCCATCTTCATCATATCAATGACAACTCATTGATCCATCTTCATCTATGCATTCTCATCAAGGAAAATACATATTATATTACATCAATCATCAATCAATCAATCCTTTGACATCAATCAATCACTTGACATCAATCAATCAAACCATTGGCATCAATGACAGCATGATCCAATAGGTTACTATTGTTTCAAGAATTTGACTTTGAAGTTATAGTCAAGCCAAAGAAGTTGAACGTAGGACCTGATCACCTGTCAAGGGTCATGAATGGAGAGGAACCCACAAATTTAGAAGACAAATTTTTGGGTGCACAGTTATTTTCAGTTTAGATCACCGATGAATAATTTGCATACATCATCCAATACTTAAGTACAGGGACTACACCACAGGAATGTAACACCATGCAGAATAAAAACCTGGTAGTCTGGGTTGTAGACTATCATCTGATTGCAGGACACTTATACAAAAGGGGCGCAGATAACATCATGAGAAGATATGTGATAGAACATGAAAGACCAAGGATTTTAGCAGAATCCCATGAGGGAATAGCCAAAGGAAATTACGCAAGAAAAACTACCTCACATAAGGTATTGCGCGCAAGACTATGGTGGCCAACCATTCACAGAAACTCGAAAGAGTACTACCAGAGATGTGATATCTGTCATAGGTTTGGTAAACCAAATAGAAGGGACGAGATGCCATTGCGACCAAAAGTAACTTTATAGGTATTCAAAAAATAGGAAATAGATTTTGTGAGACCAATTAACCCACCAACAAAGAGGACAGGAGCAAGGTACATTATCACCACGACATAATACTTGACAAGATGGGCAGAAGCGACACTAGTCAAAGATTGTAGCGCAGAAACAACAACACACTTTCTATTCGAGCAAGTAATCACTATATTTGGTTGCCCAAGGATTTTGATGAGTGACCAAGGAACTCACTTCATTAACAACACTATTAAGGCTATGACTAAAGAATTTGAAGTCCATCATCAAAAGAGTACACCATATCACCCACAGGCAAATGGAACAGTAGAAGCATTTATCAAAATCCTTGAAAATTCATCGATGAAGATCTGTAATGTCAACAGGGATGATTGGGACCTAAAAATACCAGCAATATTGTGGGCATACAAGACCACATGCAAGAAGTTGATAGGACAAACACCATTCAAATTGGTATATGGACAAGAAGCAGTGGTGCCATTAGAATTTTTGGTACCCAGTTTGCGCGTAGCAGCGATTACAAACATGACAGAACGAGGCGCGGTGCAGGATAGGCTGAATCAACTGATGTTCATGGAGGAAGATAGGATCCTAACAGGGTTCCACCAACAAGTTCAGAAAGAAAGGGAAAAATCTTGGCATGATAGATAGATCAAGAGGAAAACTTTCAAGGAAGGAGACTTAGTGTTGATGTATGACAATAAATCTATTCAACATCCGAGAAAACTCAGAATGCACTGGTTAAGACCATATGAAGTAAAAATTGTCATAGATGGGGGAGTTGTACAATTGAAGGACTTAGGAGGTGAGGAACGCAGAGGGAATATCAATGGGAGTTGAATGAATCTGTACAAGGACAGTCGACCACCCGCAACTATAAAGTCATTGTGTAGTTTAAAAAAAAAATGGTACAGGATATCAAAAGGTACCAACAAAGGCACAGTGCACCGAAAGGAGAAGGAGCACACACACTTGGCAATATGATCCCAATGAAGACAAGGCCAATGATCAGTTCAAAATGAAAACAAGCGAGAAAGGTGACTACAACAAAAGAAGAGCTAAGTGACGAAGGCTAGCGGAATTGAATGTCGGAAACGACTTACAAGACGCCACATTAATCGTGCCAACTGGAGATGGTGAGGGAAAGTAATGGAAAGTACGAAGGAATCGACGGTTCAATTAAGGAATAATCATGGTAACGTCTTCGACAAGTTTCACATGATGCCCATACAAAGTAGGGACATGAGCGTGGAAAGGTTATTGCAAAGTTGGAAAAGGTAGAGAGTGATAGAGCATATGAAGAATAAAGTGAAGTTTACAGAGGGTGCAGAGGCTACTGAGATCAAAAAACGAAAATTATTTACCACCATGGCACCACCTAAACAAGGAGAACTGATCCAGACAACCAGATAACCCCAAGTTAGGACCAGAGCACAAACACAATCACAAGGAAACGAACAACATCCATCTCCACCGCCATAATTCGTCAATGTGGATGAAATCCCATCACCAAATACAACACCAGGAAGCCCGACACTCATGGTAGAGGAAACCCAATAGACAACACCTGAGGGCATGGACATCAATAGGCCAAAAAAGGGGCAGGGTCGACAGAATGAGGACGCAAGCAGCCAAGTGCAACCAAAAAACCCTAAAGAAGCCCTGAGAGTCAATGGGACGACTCCAAATCAGGAAGAAGTGGTCGAGCTAGAAGAGTCACAAACAATTGTGTCGAAACACCCACAGGAGGGAGCAGCAGAATATTTCACTGGTTGGCCAGAGCAGTATGTTGGAGAATGAACAATGGAGGCTGGAACCTCGAGTCATCCACCACTACGAAAGGAAAAGTAGACAATACCTAGGTCACCACGTAGATAACCCACCACCACAATTGTTTTCCCGTGCATACTGGAAGGGGTACGTGTAAAAGCATATTTGTTAGGTTATGTAGAGAAATTTAGGTACTCATACCATGATATAACGAACATGGACAAGTTCCCAGAATTCGCTAAGCATGTCTACCTACAGACTGTGGGTATAGATCCCTTTGGGGAACCAATTCATCAACCACTCCAGTGGGCAGCAGGACTGGCCAAAAATGGGATTTTAGGTCTGTTGGACCTACCACACTTTGGGAGAGGCCAGTATGCAAACAATTGCATCAAGAAGATGATGGCAGTCACACACGAAAGATATTTGTGGCTGGAACAACTCGTCTCAATAGACGTAGAGATCATTGCACACATCATAAGGATGCCATCATAGGGCATGGATCCCACACAATTCCTGGAGGACAAAACAAAGGAGAAATCACTGGTTGAGGATATGAAAAATAAATACGACACTGAAAGGGGGATTCACAGAATCATTATCAAATGGATTAGTGACATCATGACAAGAATGGACACAAAAATCATGGCATGTAAGATTCTCAGGAAATGCCGCAAGGAGGAAGTCTCGGTCGGGGTCATCGTAGCTGCAGCATAGTGTGTCGAGGGAACCATAGTCAGTTGGGCCCTTTATTTGTTGAACTTGTTCCTAAACGACTGTAAGGATGTGCAGGATATATGGACATAATTTCATTATTGATGGCTACTCATCTTGATAGCCATTATGGGATGGAAGGAGCCGAAGTACGCATTTTTTTCCACTAGAACCAAGCCCTGCCACGAAGCACAATACTTATAAATTAGAGCCACTTAAAATGCCAAGAATAGAAGAATGAATGAAACTATATTCGAAGGATATCTCTGTGACCTACATGACACCATCGCCAACACCTAGAGGATAACACTGCAATTTGTTGTAAACTATTAGGGCATATCCAACTTCAAAACCACTAGACATGCGATGTGGATCCATGAACGGAAGGACCTCAACAAGGAATGGCTACAATTGCACTACTGCATCACGGAGGGGGACATACAAATGGCCATTAAGGATTGGGAAGACAAATGGAGGACTCCGGTTCTCACTCGAGAAATACCTGTACACATAGAGGAGGAGGAGGCAAGACATGAACATACACACGCTGAGGAGGTAGGGCAGGGACAGACACAACCCCAAGAAACCAAGGACAGGTCAAAACAAGTCACAACTGATGAAAGGGGGGACATCCAAGACAGGAGTCCAGACAGGGAAGAAGAACAACACACATGCACCCCAAGTACAACATAAACAGGTCGAGGTAGTACGTGGGACTACATCAAGTCATACTCCACAAGATATAGGCCAAACTAAGCGACCAACCACCTAGATGGGGGGTGTGTGCAAGAAGATGAAGGTGCATAGAAGGTGCATAGAACGCCTCCAGAATACACAATCACGGAGGATGATGCAAAAATGGTGGTCCAAGTGGTACAGGATCGCACATTTGAGGATTTTGAGAATGTTGCATGACAAAGGGACATAATTGAAGAAGAGATGGCATACATGTGACAACTCCTTAGGCAGATCAAGGAAGCACATGCAGCCAACAAGAACGTAGAAGTGGGCTCGTCAACATCACAGATAGGAGGAGAACCTGGAGCAAGCGAACATGATACAATCCAAACGATAACACAACCAATCTCAACATTTCACGTCACACCCAACATGTTGTGCATGGAATAAATCATGGGGAAGACACCCCTAAAGGACTTGGACCAACTACAGTTGGTATTTCCATGAATACCAACAAAGGCTTTGTATAAACTACAAGTCAGTATTACACAGGAGGTACAATCTTGTGCACGCACAGATACAATAGAGTTGCAATACATAAAGGAGAACCGAGACGAGTTAGAATTGGTATTTGAGTAGGCCAAGCTCGAGACCAAAGAGGAGAAGGAACAATGAAGGGACTGGAACTGAAAGTGGTCGTAGCCTACGAGAAGATTCTAAATACTGCGTAGACGGTCGAACTCACGATGACAAAGAATATTGATCAGATTGTGCAAACAATCGATCAATACCAACAAGAGATCAAGAATATTTGGGAGAAACTCATACCTACCACTCCACTGGAGGTGAGGGAGCAAAGGAAACAGGAGGCAACAATGCATATACAAGAGATAGAATGATAAGTCCATGCAGCGGGTGACTTGTTCAAGAAAGCAACACAGATCTAGACGAAGCTAGAAGAGGATCAATAGGTCCAACAATGAGACTAGGAAGGAGAAAGGATAAGCACAGCTATCAAGAACCTCAAGCAAAGGCAGAAGACAATGTTGATCACAGAGCGCATCAAAGGGGCACAAGACATGAAGAAACTGCAGACATAACTTATAACTACATAGACATAGAAAAAGTAGCGCCAGACTCAAATGGAACTGCTCTAGGAGCGAGCAACGAAGGTTATTGTAGAGGCAGAGGAATTCAAAACAAACATGGTGCAAACCCAGGTAGAATGTGCAAGGATGTTCAGCAATGAGATTGCAGTGTAGATATTGGACACACTCAAGGAGAAGACCTCGCAGGCTCAAGCACAAGCAACAGAGCTTATGGAGAAGCTCCAAGCGATCACAAGGGAGATCGATGAAGAACATAAAGTTTAGGTGGCTCAGGACAAGCCACATGTCAGTGTTGGGGGCCTATTGGAAGCAGACCAAAGTGGAAAGAAAGGCTAGTTTTGGAAGAAAGGCATGCACGAGGAAAGCGACAGCTGGAAGGACGAGCAACGGATGTGCATGCATGGAATACCTAACAACGTTAGGGTTAGGGTTTTTGTAATACATTGTAATGGTTGATGAGCCAGAAACGTATATATATAGATACCTAGGATGTCTAAAGAGAGATTCATGTTTTGAGGAGTCATTTTTTGAGTCCGAAGAGACGACGAGAGGAAGGAGTCTTGTTTTGATAACCAATTGTAATACTTTTTCCATACCACCTCATTTTGTAAGTTTTTGAGATGTAGAAGAGCCAAAAGGGTATGTCTTGAGGTTTAGATCATAGGTTGAGGAGCATGGTGCGATCTATTCCACCTCATAATAGATCTCGACCCAATTGAGGATGAGTTGTAAAGCGTGCAACCCTGTAGTTTTGGAACTACCATAATAGAAGAGCTTGAGATCTAGATCTTTGTGGACATAGCCCAGGGGGGGTGAACCACTGTAAAACATGTGTTATGTGATTGAATGATTGTCTCTTTTACTATTTATGAGTAGATATTAGCATAGTGAATGAATGAATTGATTATACTACATGCATAATCGAGAATGACAATATATTTATTTAATAAGATTGATAGAACTCTCAACACACACTTCTCAGATCTCCACTCAATTCTGAACTGCAAACACTTGAGTATTGCAGTCACCCATTAGGACTATTTCGGGTGAGACTGCGCAGTGCACTCTGTGTACTCCGTTGCCTTCTGGTTTACCAAGAGGGATGATAGTCATGGATGATTTTAGGGGCTAAATTTCGCTCATGGGATAATTTTCCATTGTTTTTCCCAAAAAACGATTCGCTATTCTAAAAATGATTCGCCCAAATTCTATAGGATAAAGTTATTTTACCTTAAAAATAGCCAAACTTTTATACAAACTGTATAAAATCCTTAGAAATTTGAATATTTTTACAAAAAAATCGCCAACATTTTATAATTAGCATATGAAGGATTAGTAATATTCACCAAGGTTTCTACATTTTAAAATAAACTCCATCCTTAAAATCATCCCTGACGATAGTTTTAGAGGCTTTGTTGGAACCCTAGGAGACTTGAACCTGGATCAATCATATTAAAGGTATAACAACAGATAATTATAACCAACAAGCCTATATAGGGTTTGATGTCAATATGTCATGTATAATCTCAATTGATAAAATATCTATTAAGGATTAAAGTGTTATGGATAAATTATTATAAAAAATATTGCAAATGTTGGCTAGCTTGATATTAATGGAAAGTATTTTTTGCCCGCGGGGGTGTAGACTGATTGGCAAGTGTCGTGTAAATGGAAGGAAATATGTAAAAAGAGGTCTCAAGGTCGATTCTCACCCCGATTTACTTGGAGGGCATGCTTGCGGGTTGTGCATTTCTCCCTAGGGGTTATAAGGAAGCCAACACGATTCGACCCCATGTCACGTGAGTACGATACTGTCGTTGTTACTGATTCCCCTTGTAAAAATAAAATAAAAAAAATGGAAAGTATTTTTTACAGTTAATGGAAAGTGAGTACCTATAATAAAGACATTGATTTGGTATTTTGGTATGGACCTATATTCACAAGTACAAATTCCTAGGTTTTATAGATATACATGAGTCCACAATGGGGAATTCAACCCTTGAATTGCTACGATGAATTTTTCGTTATTGGGGTCAAACAAGAAAGAACTATGTAAATTTTTGAAACAAGTATGGTGTTTTGATGAAATTATCAATTAAATCATAAAATTGAAGGTTTCAAGTAAGAATGAATAATTACACCATGCCATGACAAGTGCTTACTATTGTTGAAGAAAGGTTGGATTTGTGGTTCCAAGCATATCGTCAAAAGCATAATAATCCAATTACTATTTTTATTCTTCTTATTGGTTTTTAACAATAAATGAATAAATGTTTTGAGTGATTTTGTACATGATAAAGTAGGGTTGAATTTGACTAGACTATACATTTTTTTATTATGTTTGATTTCCACCATAGTTGTTATTTTAGCAGTTATTAATATCTTGCTATTTAGTTTTACTTGTAGTTTACAAGAAGAAGGTCTTATTTAGCCCATATAGGCAAGCCAATCAATATGTAGCATACATACTAACTCATGGAAAGGCTACAAAGCTATGGATTTCTCACTAAAGGTAAATAATTTCATAGCAATATACATTATCATATAGTTAGTCATTTCCCCAAATAATACACACACCTACTTTTCAGTTGTATTTGTTCCAAAAATTTTAACTATGAGATTATTGTTATTTTGTAATAATTTGTTGTTGGGAAATGATAATGTGAAACTTAAATATGTGAATTTCAATATATGATTTATTATAAACTTGAATGATAGCAGCTAATGCCGAATAGCCATAGGTAATATGGAAACACCTTAAAAAACAAACTTAAAAGGGAAAAAAATACAATTGTAGTTTGAATTTGCACGAGGCAATTCCATAACTTAACATCTAAATAAAACTGAAAATAGATTATTTTGACACTATATTAACTATTAATTTTGAAATTTTATTCTGAAATTTATACACAGACAGGAGCATTTGAGATTACCTCGATAGATCCAACAAAGATGCTTCAAAGAATAAGAACATAAGAATTATTTGAATTAGATAGTGTGTCTTGCAGGTGCTAGTTGAAAATAGGTATAATAACATAAGATATTGAAGGTAGAATAACCAAAGGCAGTGATTTATTACTGCTATGTTAAATGCAATGAATATTGTGGATAAGAGGTGGAAATGAGAACATAAGCATTATCCAACTTAGAGAGTGAGGGTTACATGTGATAATTGCAGAGAATTATAAGAGCATAAGATACTCGAGGTAGAATAGCTGAGGCACTAAGTTATTACTACGATGTTTAATTCATTAACTAATATGGATAAGGTGCAACATCATGGTGGGTTAACCGATAATATAAAAATTATAGAAAATCTTATGTTTAGTAATATCACTGATAATATTACATAGACTCTGAGATATGTATTAATGACCTTTGACAAAAAGTTTTAATCACTTGCAATTCCCAAGAACCCCATTGGCACCCTGACAATAAGATCTCAAACCTTGTAGCCAATAGGAATCAAAACATATAAAATTAATTATATTATTTAATTGAAAAAATAGAAACCCTTACACAAAACTTTGGATAAAATGAAAATGTTTAAAAGTCAAACAAGAACTAATGCAAGGTCAACGATAAAATCATTGCAATAGTTTGTGGCCTTTAGTAAGGACTAATAAGTATGCAATAATTAATAAATTAGTCAAAAACTCACATGCTATTTTCATCGAACATAATCACAGGGCATAACACCACTCCACCATGCCTCTATTTTGATGAGAAACACCATGTGGAATCATATTTTTCTTGTCATGATTGACAACTCTTGATGCAAATGCTTGGAAACTGATTGGTGCTTTAAATATCTTTTTGAATAACATGAATCTCAACAACGTCTCTTTGACCAAAAAGATGCATAATTCAATTAAATTCTAGAACAATCTTTTGGAGTCGATCATTGATCCCATTGGCTATCCTTGAAGTCATTGCAATGTATAAAATTTGATGACAACGTTGACTTGTCACTTTCATTTGATTGTTGTTTGAATACTTCACATTTTCTTTATATTGGTTTCACCTGTGGCCTTAACTCCATACCACTTCAAAATCAATGCATTGAAGAAGTTGATAGTGATTTAGCACCCTCAGTCACTAGTTAATAATATTTCTCTACGCATTACACATTAATTTTTATGGGTTTTATCTATGTTTTATATCTATATCATAGGTATTATTTCCATAGATCTATTTTAATTCAAGATCTAATGAGTAACAATAGGGATTAAAAAACAACTGAGATGCTTTCTAAGTACTTAAAAGTTAAGATGGAATCATGCTACTATGCTTTATATATATTAATTAAGTCTTGGCATTATGCACTTCACTACTAATATTGTGATTTGATTAAAAAACATAAGGAATGGTGCCAAACAAAATTGTCTCATATTTTCATTCTTTCACTAGTGTGTGTGTATATTGCACTATTAGATTTATTATTACTATAATTTTATTTTTGTATAACATATTATATTGGGCAAACATATGTTGACATTACTATTACAAGCAGAAAAATGAGACATACATTACAATTGTTCAAGAATACATTGTAGAGTGCACCTCACTTCTCTAAATGCAACTAGTTTAAATCATTTGTTTATGTTGTACATAGATGGTAGGTTTAGTCATTTTTGCAAAGATACCAACAAAATTTCATGAGTTTAATAATGAAACAAGGCGTTGGACAATACATAAAATCCATTGTCATGAAACAATCTATAAAATATCTGAGGTGAATAATGTGGAGAGTGAAAAAAACTTTGTTTTAGAATGCATGGCCTAAAAAGACTATGTATTTAATTTTCAAAACATTTATAATGGAATGAGAGCACATAACTTGTAAACTCATAAAAATCAATTGAAAAATGAAAATTTCATTTCTGAATGTTTTTATCGCAAAAATAAATTGATCTTAATGAACGATCATCATCAATCTCATCATATAGATATGGTTTATAACGCATTATCCACACCAAAATCTTTTGAGTTGAATAACCAGACTTGACAACGCTATGCGTTCAAGTTACTCGTAAATTTCCCTCAAGACTATACTTATAGCCTTCCAAAGGTTATGCTTGATATCGTCGTACATCATGCCAATGTGTTTGATAACGAGTCACATTCACCTAGTTTAACTTTCGTCGACATTCTATAGGATACTTATGATCCATCAATACCACCAGATTAATTATTATTACAATCTCACAATTTCTTGACCAACCAAATGGATCTATGATGATCTTATTAGTCCCTACCCTTTAGGCTGCAAGGATTATTAGTAAATGGTTTGGGGTTGTTCTATTAGTCATACACTGAAACCAATGCAACAAGAACCATTTTAACCAAAATTTTGAGAGCTTTATACAATTTTCCAACTCATATTCCATTTTTTTATCAAAAAATGGAAGTTTGAGGCACACAAAGAAGATATGCAAAGTATTTCATTTCAAACTTAGGAAATGATGACTACATTAAGATGTACATCTCTTGAGGTGAATTAATGCTTTCTAGAGAGATAGCCTTAGTTCATTAACATTTAATGTTTTCTCTCTTCACTCCTCTTCTTCAGTTAGGTTGTGTGCCCAGTAGCAGAGGTTGAGCACCATGCAAGATTCATGTCCATCAATGGAGGTTGAGTCCCATAAATAATTAGCTACCACCTCCATTTCCTCCTCCTGGCTACGAGCTCTATCTGTTGGGAACCATGCAAGATTCATGTCCATCAATGGAGGCGGAGTCCCATGAATAATTAGCTACCACCTCCATTTCCTCCTCTTGGTCGCGACCTCTATTTCCTCCTTCTAGCTTCCAAGTAGCATCCACTTCTCCAAGCAACAATCACTTCCTCCGATCTGTAGACATTCTTCCATCCTGTCCATTTCCTCTGATCTGTAGACATTCTTCCATCCTTTCACCATTTCCTTTGATCCTTGTACATATTTTTCAGTCCACGTACATCATATGCAAACATGTTTGTCCTCATTGTTGAAGGAAAATCTCCCTGTGGACAGGTAGATCTCCTCTTGAGAGCTAGACTCTTAACTCTTAAGACAGAAGATGCTTATCGTGGACACTGACTTCCTTTTAGATCTAGATAAACTAATGTGTGAGGAGGAAGGAGAAAAGAAGTACCTTTTACCAGTGTTTGTCCCTGCACGGTCCGAGTTGAGCTCCAATCTTTCGCTCCTCGATAAGCCCTGTAGACAAACAAAAGTAAAACCACTTCCTACTCTACTGATATTAGCTCTAAATAGACCTATCTATTCGAGACAAATCCATGTGAGATCAAACACAGATTTGAAAGAAACAGGCCAAGCATATCATATTAAAGAGAACAATAACGAAGGATACTTACAACCATAGATGTGAGTGCATCAGCTCCGTCAAGCCCTCCTTGTTCGAAACCTTGCTCAAAAAGTCCACACGCCGAATACTGATGCTATGAAAGACACCTTCTTCATGAGATCATAGGTCATATGCTTCACAATTCTTTCCCTCCGCTTCACTGTGTGTTTCCTATGAGATCATAGGTTTCATGCCTCCAAAATCATCCCCCTTTTTCACCATGAGAGGGCCTGCTTATATAGATTTAGAGAGGTCCAACCACTTGAGATATCTTTAGGGTAAGTTGAGGATTTTCCTCCTTCAATTAGGAATCTTCCCTAAGATCATGGCTTGACTGAGGATTTGAATCCAACTGCCTTCAAAGATTGAAGGGATCTCTCCCTCATTCTTCTCAACAAACCAATTGTTGCCCATAATAGGTAGCGCTCCTACAAAAGGGTAGTTAGAGTGTTATAACACTTCCTAATAATGTATAGGGGGCACCAACACTCCTCCAAAATGGCAGACAAAGTGTTATAACGCTCCCAGATAGTCTATAGGGGGGTGCCAACACTCCTGAGAGAGGTATAGGGGAGTGTTCTCCTCTAAAAACTCAATTTTAGTGGTTCTTCCAAATGGAAAGAGGTTCATAAACCCAACTAACCATTCCTCTTCTTCCAGATCAAATGTTTGAGGTGTTTCAAGTGTCTTTCTGATGTCGTTATAGGTACGACATAGACATTATGGCAGTATGCTTTTCCTGACACTTGCGACACTTGAGAGAAAAATGCGACACTTGTAATGACAACACTTGTGACACTATCGAAGTGAGTAATTTCGATGTGTAACATATTTCCCCCCAAAGTATGAAGTTAGAAGACGAGAACTGATAACTGAAATGCTTTGTAGACTTTCAAGCAAGGGTATAGACATAGAGAACCTGACAGAAGCTGCACATCCAACAAATATTATGACATGTTTCAAACCCAAGGCAGGCATACCTATGCTTGGGTGATAAAGACTTGCAAGATATGGCCGCCATAAAATACACTGCGGATCCATAATTGTATTGATAAAGGGTATAGCCATCGAGGATACAATGTGGATCTATACTCATATGACCTGAACTGATCGTAGCCATGGAGAATACACAGTGGATCCATGAGATGACAAGACATAGCCACGACCAATACAAAGTGGATCTATTCATGACAGTATATGTGGCACTGTTCAAGAGAAACTCCTTCGCAACCTGGGAAAAGTACATATCAGAGTGATCACTCAACCCAGGGTCTTCTTACCGATCCTGATGTAGTACAAATATAACCATGTGAATAGATGTATTGATGTCGAACATGGCATAAACCACTTGATTACCGGTCAATGATGTAAATCGTTAACAAGCGCGAGGGGGATCACCATTGATGTCAATGATTCCCAAGGTACTTTAGTACATTCCAACAAATATGAATGGATGAGTTGAAGTTGAACATCCATGGAATCATTTGATCAGAGTTCAATGATGTAAACCCACTGTCGAACGTGAGGAGGCCTGCCATTGAGGCATGTAGGTCCCAACGTACTAATTGGTTTCTAATTCTAGTTCCTAGATAATGTGTTGAAGTCGACAGGAATAGACTCGTCGAAGGAGGGCCTTTATGTATCCCCCATCAACGACACGAAACATACATAGAGAGGTAATTGGTATATCAAATGAAAATGGACTGACACGGGTATTGAGACAAGATATTTGTGATGGATGACTCTCGACGCAGATACTTCCCTTGAACACTGAGGCACGACAACAGAAACATGACATGGACCAAACCTTGATGATGCAGTGGATGTTGTGACTTACGTCAGCTGACCCAAAGGAATATAGGAAACTCAAAGGATTGGCTCAATGTAGAGGTTCAGTGGATTGAAATGCATGCAAAGACAAGGTGCCGTGTTCAAGGGCGACCATAAGAGTTACTTGGTGATGTTCTCAAAAACTGCTTGGCTTGCTTCTTTCAAATTTTCCCCCCATCTAGATAGATGAGTACCTCTTTTTGATTTAACGAGCTCGAGGAGGGTAACACATGCTCGATATAACTCACCTTCGATAAGTTCCTCTTCCTTTGTTTAATGAACTGGAAGAAGTAAGGGTTCGGTCCCGTATGGGCTTGTCGATGTTTGTTTAGCGAGTCCAAAGACAAAAAACTCGAAGGTTTTTCATGATTATAGAGTCTGGAAAAACGCTTAAAAGAGAACTCTCTCAGTTCCTTTTTCGTAAAGTAGTCTGATGAGACCGAAAAAGAGATAAACTATCGCTCAATAAACATTTTCTTCAAATACTTTAACGAGTGTGAAAAGAACAAGGTCGCTCGGTAATCTTTTCATGTTTAGAGAGTCTGAAAAGAACTTAAAGATGACTCCAATGTTGTCCTTTTTTGTAATGTTAGTCTCGCGAGGCCGAAAAAGAGATAAATTATCACTTGAAAGACACCCTTTCAAACCTTTTAACAAGTGGGAAAGGAAGTAAGATCACTCGACAATCTTTTCATGTTTAGAGAGTCTGAAAAGAGCTTAAAGGAGACTCCAGGGGGTTCCTTTTTTGTGTATCCATACAGGTCCAAAAAAGAGATAAAATTTTTCCTGGATGCATTCTCATGTATTTACGAGCACGAGAAAGAACAAAGACTAAGCTCGGTATGCCCCCATCTTGACAGCTAGTGGCTTAACTCCAGAATGATCATCAAAGGCTGGAGACATTCCCTCCAAGCTTCAATTCATTCACTGACTCTGAGGTCGTCACCAATTTCTCTAGTAGATGAGAAAAATGAGAAGGGTGGATGAAAAGAAGGTTCAATAGAGGTGACTGTTTCATTTTTTAATGAGCTTGACACAGGAAAAGAACTATGCTCAGGGCCTTTGTTTCATTTTTTAACGAGCTTGCCATAGAGAAGAGAAATTATTCTCATGATTGCTTCTTGATCATGGCTTCCAAGAGGATAATTCTATGGAAGGACACCATGTCAAGGGACAAAACTTGGTCATGGATTCCAAGAGATCTTCACTAGATGGAAGATAATCACTCTGGAAGGAACACATGTCGAGGGCTGTGACAGGGGTAAGGAGATCAGGCTCCAATAACCCTGCCGAAGAGATCACCATGTCAACTACCGAATCTAAATTATCAGAAGTTGAAGTCATTGGAGACAATGCCACATAATTGACATGTGGCAGGGGCGATATTGTCTGCATATAAGAACCATTTAGGGAGGTAATCCCATAAGGACCGATGAATGAAAGTTGATTAATAGTCACAATTCTTCCATCGTGAGGGAAAGATATCACATGGAAAAGAGTGGACACAATATCTTTCATGGATAGAAATAATCCTGCCCAAGGAGTAAAGCGAAATCCAAGGGGTCTCAGACTACCATGACATCAATAAAGACAGTTTTCCCTCCCAAAGTTATGGGAAACTGAGGGAGGGTCCTTAAAGGTTGACTAGTTCTTATGTTAAAATCTAACAGATTCTGTGTAACTAGCGCAAGCTACGGACAACCCAAACAATACCAAGCAATAGAAGAAAAAATACTAATGGATGCACCTTCATCTATCAGTGTTTGAGGGATGTCCCGACCACAAACTTGTACCGTAATCTGGAAAGGAATGTGAGAGGGAAGACAAGGTCCAATTAGCGCACCCCAATCAAAAAGGATGGTCTCATTACTTGGAGGGGGTTTCACGGGAGAATGAGGAATTCCCCCCGGCACGGTAGATTCTGTATCAATGAGAAAAACATGGGAAGTATCGGGTTTACTCTCTAGAGGGAGAGTAGTATCGACCAATGGTGGAATTGGATTGACCACTTTGGCACTCTTTAGAGGAAGAGTGGGATTGACTGATGATGTAACCAAAGCAATCACTTTGGCACCCTTCGGATGAAGGGTGGGACTGACCGAGGAAGGGACCGGATCAGTCACTTTGGCACTCCTCAATGGAAGAGTGGGATTGATCGATGATATGACCAGAGCAACCACTTTGGCACTCTTCGAGTGAAGGGTGGGGCTAATTGAGGAAGGGACTGGATCAATCACTTTGACACTCTTCAAAGGAGGAGTGGGATCGACCGATGACAGAACTGGATCAACCACTTGGGTTTCATTCTCCAAGGGGAGAGTGGGGTCGACAGGTGGAAACAGATTGATTGCTTTGGTGTCACTCTCTAACGAGAGAGTGGGGTCGACCGAGAATGAAAACGGATCGACCACTTGGGTTACACTCTTTTGATGAAGAGTGGGGCTGATCGATGACAGAACTGGATCAACTACTTGGGTTTGTTGTTCAATCGAGGAGGAAACTAGATTGACCACCTGATCAACCGGACTGACCGGGGATGGAACCGAATTGACCAGTCCATCAACTAATGATGGGTTGGGGGAAATATTACGATAACCCTTTGGAAGTTGAATTTTTTCCAAAAGAGAAGAAGCCTCATCCATACAAGGACAAAGGTGACAGTAATGATCACCTTTGCAGAACATGCAAGGGAACTTGACAGTTTTCTTCTTCTTACCAACCGTAACATCACTAGTTGATGGGGTATCATTGGCATGTCTAGCAGAGGCTGATGACATGGAAGACGACATTTCTAAGACCTTGATAAGACTAGGGAAATCCCTCAGAAAGTGGTCACCCTTACAAAGAATGCAAGGGAATTTGGGTTTCGGATTCTTCATTTTAATCTTGTTGACCTCATCAACACTCCCAATACTATTAACGGTAACCGGTTGCTTCGAGCCAACATCTGATGTTGTTGGGGCCTTGGTCCTTTTCGGGCTTTTCTTCTTCTTCTCTTTCCATTTTTTCTTCTTCTGATCAACCTGGCTACTTGCTTTAGAGATTTCACTAGGCGAAGAAGGAGAAATGGAAGGAGACTTGATGGATGAAGAAGGAGAAAATTTGACATGAGGTTGATGTGTGGGTGGTGTAATGACATCTAAACTGTTAGGTGCAGTTGAAACATTGGGAGGATTCGGGATCACCGGAGTGGGGAACAACCAAACTGGTAATCTGATGGTGAGTCCTGGAAGACTCAGTGTGGCAATATACAGAGGGCCAAAGTTTCCAAATGAAGGAAAGCTATAAGGTTCCCCAGGAGAAGGGGTTCCTCCATTGGTACTCTTGGGATTTTATGCCATTAACACTGACTCGACCTAAGGTCCACTAAGTAAAACAAACAACACACACTATGAATATGAGAAGCAATCAATCAAACAAACCTTCCTACGATGAAACCACTAGTTGGTGATGAAATCCAACGTTGCGAGATCAAAATAGGAAGGGGTGGGGATAGAGTGGGTGGATCAGTTACGTTGGTGACCTTCTTAATGGACTTACGCCTTGGTGAAAGCTTCCACGCAGTAATTGTGGATTTACCCTCCAAGGAGCTCGAGTGAGTTTGACCAACGTCTGTTCAAGGTACAGCGAGACTTCCCTTCACCGTCACCTTGTGTGGGACCCTAAAGATTATGGCTACTAAGGTCACCAATTCATAGTCAGCCCCTGGGCGGGTACAATCGATATTCCAGTTGGAACATATGGGAAGGATAACAAGTCTGAAATCAACCTGAGAGGCTCCCACACATAATCATGGGTATACCTTCAAGTGACCCCCAATATACGATCCGACCACTCCAAACAGTTGAACCACGGAGGGATAATCTCTGTAATTTGCCCGAATGTGACCTCGTGTGTAACCCTTGTGTGAGAGGGGGATCGCAGAAAGCCTATACGACAATTGGATTTCACTCTCCCTACTGCAAGATACTAAGTTTGTTTGATATCTTTGGAAAGTTATCCTTTCAACCTATTCCAAAGCCCTACACCTTAAACTAATGTAGGTTTGCTAACAAAGATGTAAAAAGTTTGATAAATTTTAGTTTAGCGCTTGATTTTTAAGGCTGTTGTTGCTCAAAAGAAAAATGGCATTGACAATATGGTGTTTTGACCGACTCGAAAGTTATGTAAAGGGATGAATATGAAAACTTTTCATTTCGATGAAAACTATGCTACAAGAAGGATAAAACATTCATCATTTTAGATGCACAATGTCCCAAAAATGCCCGAAAACATGCAATTCCGCTACTTCAAATGCAAGCTAGTTTCATTCCCTAAAATCAAGAATGCATATATGTTCTTTGTTTGATTATGATGTATACATAAAGTAAACAAAAAACCTTCAATGCTCCATTACTTTCAATCAGGAGAAAGAGTCTTATGCAGATGCAAAAGACACGAAGAAAAAGACTACAAACAAAGCACGCACTCAAGGTAGTGAGAACTGAAAGAAAAAAAAAGAAGAAGCTTGGTCTAACAAGAAATCAATAAAGGATCCTAAAACCAACAAGCATCCAAGGAGTGCAATAAAATGCAGAGAAGAATCCAAAAAGAGACAGGGAGAAAGAGAAAATACCCAAATTGTCCCGACAAAATAAGCAGCTAGAAAGAGCAATTTTCACATTTCTGAAAAGGGTTTCAAGCTCCAATAAATACAAGAGGGAGTGATAAGCATCAAAAACCAATCCAAATAACTTCACAAACCATTCACAAAGACTGGGTAAAGATTTCCACAAAACAGGTTGCAAAAAACTAATGAGAAAAAGGCAGAAAAAACCCCAAGAAGGAGGCTGACGCTCCCCCAAAAGGGTACACAGTGCATTATAACGCTCTGTCTAAGGCCTTTATGGAGCATTGGAGCTCTGATATCAAGGGAAAGTGGCGCCAGGCTTCCCAAAATCTCATAAAAAGAGCAAAAAAATTTGCAAAAATTCACCCAAAATGCATAAAAATTGGTGAAAATGTGAGTGAAGATGGGAGAAGGCTAATGGATCATAAACAAACAGAAAAATTGATTTGAGAGGTGGTAAAAGGGCAGGGACAAACCAAGGAAAAACAATAGGATTCCATCCCCAGTGGAGTCACCAATTTCGGTTGCAAAAACTAATGAAAAAAAGGCAGAAAAAACCCCAAGGAGGTTGGGGCTCCCCCAAAAGGGTACACAGAGCATTATAATGCTCTGTGTAGTAATGTATAGGGGGGCGCCAACACTCCTAACATCAACAACGCTCCTCCAAAATGGCAAACATAGTGTTATAACACTCCCAGATAGTCTATAGGGGGGCACCAACACTCCTGAGAGAGGTATAGGGGAGTGTTCTCCTCCAAAAACTCAATTTTAGTGGTTCTTCCAAATGACAAGAGGTTCATAAACCCATTTAACCATTCCTCTTCTTCCAAATCAAATGTTTGAGGTGTTTCAAGTGTCTTTCTGATGTCGTTATAGGTACAACATAGGCATTATGGAAGTATGCTTTTCCTAACACTTGCGACACTTGTGAGCAAAATAAGACACTTGCGACACTTGTAATGATGACACTTTTGACACTATCGAAGTGAGTAATTTCGATGTGTAACACTCATTTTCGAGTACTCTCTCATTGGTCCACCCTATGTTAAGATGTAGGCCTTCTCTATCTATATCTAACCTGGATTTTTTCACTATCACCAATGGCTCGTCTCACTTACCCATTTTCAGTAGGAATCACTTTCACCAAGAAAATGCCATGGTAGTGTGTACTTGATTTTTGCAAGATAGAAGGTGAGTCAAATAATACATAATTTATTTTTTCCTTATCTCCAAGTTTACAAATTTGATGACTTTAATGAAAATCAAATAGAAAATGGAAATGTAAATTGTATTACTTAATTTTTACTTTAATCCAGCTAAATCAATGAAATATATTTATATTCAAAATGATGGTGGCTTAGTATATCTTTATAGGTTAACAATAATGATATTTACTATAGACTTAAAGTTAAGTTTATAAATATATTTTTGCACTTCATCAACTAAATGCAACTCGTACGGAAAGTACTTTTTACATTTGGCACGACACTCACTCACTAAGAAACAAATAGAAACTAGAAAAGCCAACAAGCTAGTACAACTAATTTCTAAGAAAAAAATAAAAAACTACATAAGCCAACAAAATTGTTAAAAAACAAATTCTTACCTATGAATTTTTCCCCTATTTCCTGGTTTACAAATTATGTGATTGCCAACGAAAATGGGACATAAAGGAAACGTGCATGATATTACTTAATATTTTGTTTTATCTAGCTAAATCAATAAACATGCAAGTATATTATGAAATTTCAACCAAACTTTGGGTTTTTAACATGCCGAAAATTTGGATCAATCTAAACTAAGGAAAAAAAATCCAATTTTTTTTTTATAATTTTTTTGACCTTTTAACATGATCTATTGTAATAAGCTCATAAATAAGCACTCATTACTTATCTAATTTTCCCTTCTTCATTTTTTGTAGGCAAAGAGTATCAAATTTCCAAATGGCCTAACATTGTTAAAACACACTATACTCATGGCTTTAGCTCCTGGTTAGTCATATATCGCTGGATGTGGAGCTACAAATTGGGCGTCATTCTAGAATTGAGAGAAATTTGGGATCAGTGCCCTTTTGACTGTGTTCACATGAGGATCTGCACATCTTCCACGTGCATTATATTTTGACCCGGAAATGACAAAGATAACACAATGGGAAGAATGTAGTTCAAGGAGAGAACACAATGCACAAGACGTTTTTTATTCCATTATCTAAACATATTCTATCCATAATTTCTATCAAAGTTACTTTCATAGTCTCTCTCCTCACGTTATTCCATTATCTTTGTCGAAGTTACTATGATTTTCTTTGAACTTTCTTTATCAAACTTGCATTTAAAATCATATCATTTATTACGCCGAAAGTCGTACACCTATTGACAATGGACAGATTTAATAGGGGTTTAGTGCTTAATAAGTTTTCTATGGACAAGATTAAATATGGTTGGGATATTCTTAGTAGTCACACAAAATAAATGGCTGTGATTTCAATCATTAACTTCCTAGCTATTATAAAGACATCCATTTATGTATTTACTTTTTTACATTTACCTAATCATATTTAAAAATTACTTTGATAACTAACTGATTGCCAAATAAGTGATTAACATAAATTAAAATATTAACACCAAATAAATAAAGCGCAGCCATTTATTTGTTAATCAATAATAAAATTTAATATATTCTTTTAAGGATTCGTTTCATCTTATTAACCTTTCGACGTTCACTAGCAACTCTTTAACTGCTATGCTAATTTAATTTCAATTAGAATCGAGGGTTTCCTTGAGATACTCATTAATTAGATCCTTTAACTCAAAAAAGAAACAACAAACATAGAGATTTTTATGAAGCAATCATATCAACCACTTTTCTTAAACATATGAAAAACATTATTTGTGATTCTAGGAAACTTAATTGTTAAGAAAATCAACATTTTCATTATTTGTGATTATGGGAAACTTAATTTTTAAGGAAGATCAACATTTTCAACCCGTGTAACACAAATGTTGAATCTTAACTTCTTCCAATAGAAAAGTTCATGGTGCCTTCACAATCAATGTTCAATCTTAACTTCTTCCAACGAGAAAAGTTGACGACTCCTTCACATATCGCATTAAATGTTTTTTGGAATGATTTAAGAAGACTATTTCTTACGTTTAGCCACCGGCCTAGAAATAAAGCCATTCTTTTGCAATAATCGATTTTTATGAGCTTAGAATACATTATGTTACAATAATCGATTCATGAGCTTATAATGTTTTCTGTAATGATTTAACAAGGCTATTTCTTATGTTTAGCCATCGGCCTAGAAATAAAGCCATTCTTTTGCCATAATCGATTTTTATGAGCTTAGAATAAATTATGTTACAATAATCGATTCATGAGCTTATAATAAATTATTTTGCAATAATTCATTTTATGAGCTTAAAATAAATATATTAGGAGATTCACAATATTTCTAATGAAGACTTGCATTATTCCTCTCTCCTCTCTCACATTTGGGACTTGTTGCCCTTTGCACCTCCCCTTGTTGAATATGAAAAGAAGGTTCATGATGAAATGGAAGTTTGCAAGATTTACATGTCTATTGGGAGTTTTAAGGTATGAGTTTTTAGTAATTGATGATAATGGTGTAAGTTAGGTCTTACTTTAAGTAGAATTCAAGTTATTTAGTAACTTTGGATTTTCAAAAGAGTTTTATATCATGCGTCAAGGTCAAAAGTCCTTTATATAAAAGAAATGGGTCTTTCTCATATTTATATCATAGAATTGTATATTTGATGCTGGAGTGGTTTCTAAAAGAAGTCTCATGATACCAAGCATTCAAATTTACAATGGATCTTATCCTTTTGTAGAGTTACATGAAGGATAGTAAGTCTAGTCTAATCTTAATAGTTGAAATAATAA
>ML780855.1:1111056-1123901 GCA_009831015.1 Picea engelmannii | reverse complement strand
TACAACATTTTGAATTGACTCTTAAAATCCCCACGAGTAAGAGCTTTTGTAATTGAGTCATACTAATAGTGTAGAAGTCTTACTCCACTACATTTTGAGTTGATTCATTAAATCCCCACAAGCAAGAGTTGTTTTAATTGAGTCATACTAATAAGGTAGAAGTCTTAAAGAGTCATACTAACTGAATCTATCCATTTAGTCTTAGTTGAGTTAGAGTCATCCTTTATGTAACATATAATGAAGACTCTAGTATATTGCTAGAAACCTAAAATAACTTTGACAGATTTGAAGAATTGATAGAGCATCGATTGAGAACACCTAAGATTGAAGGAGTAGTAGAATAAAAGGTTAGACAACGTATAGAGAAATTTCGATAGAGCAACATAAATAATTTCAAAGAAGCAAAGCACCTTGTAGAGTTATGATTGAGCATTTCGACTGAGAAGTGAACACATAGACAATGAGGATTTGGCAGAGCAATCGATTGATATGAATTACAACAAAATGCGTTGAGCATTTTGACTAAGCATTTGATTGAGCATGTAGACTTGCAAAGATTTCTAATTCTAATATTCTCACTGCAATGACAAGAGAAGAAAACATTCAATAAAGAGGCATCATATGATGCACTCAAATAGAATAAATAAAAGAATATGACATAAGAATGATTGAAATGATAGAGCCCATTGATATTATGAGTTGCAAAGCAGTTCCTTGGATTGTGACCTCAGAAGCTAGAAGGTAGCGAAACAATGGGTAAGCAAAGCACAAAGTAATCCACTCACATTGATAGAGGAACCAACCCTAATATGAGTGTTGTGCAGGTGAGAGATGAGCATATGAGACATGATACTCACCACCTTGGAGGCACCAAAGAGCATGGTGTAACAATAGGATTAGGAGGATCATTGTTGGGTAGGAGAAAAATGTTGTGAGACTCACTCACTGCATAGGAACCTACCAGATTGAAGATGGAGGCTAAAGAGTAACAGGTCATAGTAGAACCTTCTTTACAGTTAGTGACTCTTGTGACTAATTTACTATCTAGAATGGTATGCATGGTTGATGCACATTAAGGATACCTTGGCAAGAGTAGAAACCCAAGATGTTGTTGCACATTTGCTTTGGGATGAAGAAAGACTTTAAGGTTAGGGGAGATGTTGGGAGGCCTCTTGGGCCCTTGTAAAACTCATCATGTAATGTATTAAAAAATTACAGAGGATACATAAATGTGAATGCAAATGTAATTTATAAATAATGTAAGTAATAAGAGTGTAAGTGAGTTAAATGAACAATTAGTTGGAGTTGGAGTTTTGACAATCACTCCAACCATTTCCTTTATTGTATAAATACTCCTTGAGAAGGAATAAATACTTGGTTGGTTAATATTATCACATGAATCTCTTTAGTATAGATGTGTATATAGTTGCATTGTAGTCCTCTCTTGAATGCATGTTGAAACTCTAGTTTCAAAAACACTACAAAAATCCAAACTCTAAAAGGATTTCTCTAAGCCAAAAATAATTTTGACTTGCATGAATTAATGCTCGATACTCTGCTTCCATGGAAGAAAGAGAAATTCAATTTTGTTACTTGAAAGCCTAAGTGATAGGCCCAGAACCAAGGTTGAAAATGCAACTTGCAATACTAGAATTTGGGTCATCAGGGTCACTGGCCTAGTTAGAATTTTTAAAAATAACTAACTACGGAGACCCCCCAAAACTAAATTGTCTGCCAAATTGAATCATGCCTCAAAAATACTAAATTATTTCCTTTGCTACTTTCCAATGGATTTTTTGTGGTTCTTGCATGTGTAGTGTAATGAGACTAATAAAAAAGGAGATGACAAGTTGAGTATGTGTTAAATACAAAAGGATGCTAACTAATTGTTGATGAAAGAAATGACATCCACTTTGAGTGAGGTGCACATGGTAGAAAGTCTTACTAGACTATACTAGAAGGATGGTTAGATTGGTTTATAATAATCCATATGAAAGTAGCAAATAAGGTCACTTGCATACTTAGGTTGGGAAAGATAAATTTATTCTCATGTTTGCAAGAATTGGAGGCCAAGAAAATAATGAAATCTTTTTAAGTATATCATTTCAAAGTTCTTAAGAAGGTTGAATTTCACACATGTTAGAAGTTTTGGGTTGCTATCAATGAGTATAAGGTCATAAAAATAAAATAAAATATTGAGAATAAGATACCTACTTGGTTGGTATAGACATTAGTTCTATAGTGGCATATAGAAAACCCAAAATTAAGAAGGAATTCATCCATTTTTTCACACCAACACCTAAGAGTTTGCTTGAGGGAATAGAGGGATATATTGAGGCAACAAATAAGAATCGTCCACATGTAATAATTTTTTGGGAACCATTATCCGATGGGTTTTCCTACACTTGCAACCTTTTTTCTTATAATGACTAAAACTAGGGTTTTGCTTAGTGAGAGACAATGCAAAAATTGTGTTTAAAGGTAAAATTTTGAAATTGATTCCTTTAAAGTGTGTGAACAATGTGCTCATCTTGTCCTCAACATAGTTTCCAAAGTTGATGGAATGAAATTCCAATGCTTAGTTTATTTCTTTTCCCTTGGTACCACTATGACTTGTGTCCCTTAATGGGTTTGAGGGCCACAAGTTACAACTCGCAATATCAATGAAGCATTGATCTCACTGGAATCACAACATGGGAATAACATTAGGGGTGCCATTCTCCCATGAGTCCCATGTCTTGATGCATGTTTTTTTCAATGCTTTTTGAAAATAGTGTTTTTCCCAATGAGAGGCAATGCAAATTTTTCATTTAAGCGACAAATTTTGAAAAACATTTCCCCAAATGCATGTGCACAATGTTCTCACATTGACCTTGCTAAAACACATTTTCTAGAATTAACAGTATGCAATCTTGTTTCTCTATTTTCTTTCCCCCTTTGACCACTTTTCCATATTCCCTTGAATAGCTCTAGGGCTCTAGTTGAAACTTGTGATAAAAAGAAATGAGCCTTAGATCGACAAACCACCGATTTTTTTGGATTCAAAACATTATAATGACACTTGGGGTTGCCTTTTCCTACAAGTTCCATGGCCCAACACATCTTTGCTTCTACTCTAAACAAACTTTTCCTTGCTAATCACACTAAAAGATTAAAAATTGTTTGTAACAACAATTTTCCCTATAGATGTTCATTAATACTAAAAATTTCTCAACTTTTTGGGGTTATATTAATGTTGTGCTTTGTGTAACTTGTGTTTTATTAAAGAAGAATGCACATGCATTATGGAATGTGAGTGCATTATGTTTTCAACAATGATCCTCTAAACCCTATAAAAACATTCACCTTAATTCTTATAACCTTCTATCCAAATCGTCTCTAGTCCTATAAACCTTAACCCTTAACACCTATACAAGAACTTTTGTGGGTGATCAATAACATCTCATTAGGAATATGGGGGCCATTTGTAAGTTTTTGACACTAGGAATTGGTCTTTGGGTGTTTACCATGGTTAGGTGAGTAAAACAAGGGTATCCTTAGGCCCTAAACTAATATTCTTAAGCTCAATTTCCATGAACAAGGCCTCAAACAACCACACATATCCTCTAAGGGATCTTTAGCTTCTGAGTGAGATATTGACACCATTAAGAGCATTTTTGCATCATGAATTATTCTTACAACATTAACCATGATTAGGGGAGTAAAACAAGGGCCTTGGATCATAAGTGAAGCTTCTTAAGTTCAAGAATTTTGAAGGGATGTATAAACCACCACACAAAACCTCTAGGTGACCCATGGCTTGAGATTATGAATATGAACTCCATTAATTGATTTGTTTTTCATAATTTGTCACTTAAATGTGAATAAATATTCATTAATATTACAATCACTTAAACATGAATAAAGATTCATTAGTATTAGAGACACTGTGTATATAGAATCCCACACTCCCTAGAAAATTCAATAAAAGCATAAAAAAAGATAGTGGTGTATGGTTACACTTTAAAAAAAAGTTCTTCATGATATCATAGAATGCTATTGCAATTGTAAGACCATGAACTTTTATTAGTCCCTGTCGTAGGCATAGAGGGACTATAGTGATCGATAATGCGTTGACTACATATTAGTTTGTCCTTTGACCTGAAATATTTGCACAATACCTATTGTTGGAGCTATAGAATCAAAAGCATATATTTTTATATATAAAAAAGCAACATATATGTACTAATCTGATTGGATAAGAGATTGGAGGTCTTATTGCCGGCTTCGCTATTCCCAATGTACTATATGGCAACATATCCAAAGTTTTTCTTGTAGACAATATTTTTTAATCATATATTTTTCCTCTATATTGCTTGAAGGTCGATTAATGCTAGAATTAGTTGGAATGTTTGTATTAGCATTTTCTGCTAGGCGAATATATCCGTAAGTTTTCATATGTACTAAGCATATTGAAATGTTTTGATATCCAAGCTTTGTAGTGATTGAGAATTCCAAAGTTTATGGCATCTTTGGCGGATGTATATTTGTTGAAATGTATTGACACTTATTCTGATATGCCTCAATAGGCCTGACAATGTAGATGTTTACATGACGTGAAGTCCTCCAACACTCCTGATAACTTAAATGTTTTCATACTGCAAGGTCCTTAGACAACCTGACAGTCTTAAATGTTTATGTAAATACACTTCTCAGAGTACATTTTTCCTCGAAATTTTGTATATAGTTATAGTGAATTTTCACAGTCTTCTTTGTCCACCGCCAGTTCGACAAACATTGTATGTTTCATCCTTGTTCTTCCGTTGAAGCTACATACATTGTTTGATGGTTCAGTGAGTTCTTCTTCTTCGTTGGTTTGTCGGTTGCTACCATTGTATGTTTCATCCTCGTAATCGTTGAAGCTACATACATTGTTTACTGGTTCAGTGAGTTCTTCTTCTTCGTTGGTTTGTTGGTTGCTGCTTGTTGTTGTTTCGCTCGTCATTTCATCATTTCAGAGTAAGTTTCAATGCCATAGTTTCATTTTATATTCCTTGTTTGTTGTTCAGTGTTTGCAGTTTGCAAGTAAGAATGTTTTCTTATTTGTAGTCACATGTTCCTTGTATGTTTCTGCTTCCTTCTATGCTTAGGATGCAGTTTCGTAATTGTTGGAGATACATATGTTGTTCACTGGCTCGATGGTTCTTGCTGGTTTGTTGGTTCGTGGGTTGTTGGTTCTATTTGTTTGGCTAGGGTTTGCACTTTGGGGCCTTGGGGGTGCAGTTTGACCTGTTCGTGCTTTCTGACTGCTTTGGTCCTTGCTATTTTCTTTTGTTTGATTCGACTTTGCAGGGTTGGGGTGCAGCGACAGTGGTTGGAGATTTTCTGTTTTCTTTTTTTTTGGATTATTATTGTTTTTTGGGGCGCTTTATGGTGTTCAGCCCCTGCACCCACGAGTCGACATGCAGTTGTGTTATTTTCATGTCTGCTAAGGCCAATATCTGTTATTCTATGAGATTTTGCTGGTGCTCCAGTCCTGCCATGAAAGAAAATAGTTGCATACAAAATTGTTGGAGGATTACATGTGAAGTTACAATATTCATTACTTTTTTGTTGGAATAAAGCATATGTATGCATGATACATTTATAAACCATGTATGGTCAGATGTGCGGATATGACATTACATGTTCTTTCTCCTCTACATAGACTAGTGTGCGCACGATATAATTTGTGTTGTGCTTGAGATATGATATGTGCAACAAAGATTTTGCAATATTATATTTTGATGTTTGGAAGCATGTCTGGGTGGTTTTCCACGGAAAACTGAGAACTTGTATCATGGGCACAACAGTCTGTGTAGAGGATAAAGAACATGGTTAAAGGGCATATCTGGATAAATTGCCAGGGAAAACCAGAAATCGTTTAGTTGTGGCTATGCAATTGCGTGATATTTTGTGCCTTGTAATATATTTTGGCCAGGGAAAAAAAATCTACACGTTTACAACCATGGATAGAGAAGCACAAAGGTTCATGTTTCTACCTTTCTAGACTATTCGTTCAGTCAGTTTTCCTGTGTGTACATATTTCTTGTTCTCCAGTGAATACCATCTTCCATTGATGTTCATTGAATTTTGTGCATTCCCACATTCAAACAAACAGAGTAGCTAGAGAAAACGAGGGAGTCTTGACTGCATTAGCTGGAGAGGATATAGAAAGGTGCATGCTTGTACTGTTGTTTCATATTGCGTTGTTTTTTATTTCATTTATGGTCTATATATGTGTTAAACTAGTTGCGTGCCTTCCTACATGGTAAGTTATCTTTCTTACATGCGTTCCTTCCTACATACTAAGCTGGTTCATGTCTGTTGTGTTTGCGCTGCATTGTTGCATTTAAACAAATAGAATGGTTGGACATGACGAAGGACTCTTTGGCAGGTAAATAGAGTTGTTTATATTTCTTTTAGATGTCTGTCTTCATACTAACTTTCCTTCGTGTCCATTACATCTTCGACGTTGCTGCCTTGGAAAAAACAGGTTGCTTGGTCAGGGAAATGAATCATTTTGTGCAACAACAGAGGGTTCTGTGATGCAATCTTCTAAAAGGTATACCAAGTGTCCTGGTAAATTAAATATACAAACCGGGTGGGGGCATATAATATTAGACTTGAAAAGGATGACTTTGTAGTAATGGGCCTTTCTGCGCTCCCTATTTCTACTTTTTCCATTTTCTATTATCCCTTTTGTTTTCTAATTCATTTGCTTAGTGTGATTTTCGAAAATTCCTTTGTGCGCCAATTGGTGGACTAACATATTCACATATGTGGTCATGCTTCTACCTTCTTCCATAGTTACCCACTTTCTCGATTGTGGGTTCCAGGCTGGCAGGTTGAAGATTGCTCCCCTGGCTTCCGGGGGTCTGCGATATACAGATTGGCCATGGTGCCCCGCACTCATGCCCTGTTTACTGTTAAACATTTCTCCAGTTAAAAAATTCAGATGCATACAATTTTACGGTTATTTGGTCCTTATGATGGACAATATACAATGCATATGCTTGTTTAGTCCTGATGTTCATCTGCACATGCTTGCATCATAAAAATTTGGACTAGTGACACAGGCATGAGTAGCCAGTCATCCCAGACATCGACAGACTGACAAGGCCAACGGTAAAGATGCATATGCTATGTTCTTACTATGTTTACTAAAAAAAATTTCTAGGCTATATATTCATCTATGGCATGGAGGATATGATGATGTCATTTGCAATACATGGTTTGCAGCTCACAAAAAGTATCAACAAGTACAAGCGAGACGTCGAACATGCTGCATTTTTTGCAGACTAAGAGGTGTGGTTGAGAAACTCTGGCTCCATAGTTCATCAAAACTATGTGTGTACTTGTAGCACACTACCATTCACTTTAGTTTTCCTGTTAAAAAAATGTTATCAGGTCTAGAGTTGTGACATCCAAAGTACTGTCAATAGAGGGCTTGAACAACCACCAAACCGGACAAGTGTTCGTCGGGGACATAATGGTTGTCTATAGCACCTACTTGGACAAGGCAAACAAAAGTAGATCCATTATGTTTGCTGACATGACAGACAAGGATGCCATGATGACAATGACATTGACTATTCCTCCACAACTTGTCCATAAACATGCAGAAAAGATATTTCCGTGTAATGGGATATCCATTACATATTTTAATATATTGCCCAAAATAGTGTATGACCGTGGTGATTGCGATCGAGTTATTTCACTCAACGAAACAAGCATTGTGGAAAAAATTCCCGTTGTTTGTTCATAATATCATTTTGTCCTGGAATCGACTATCAGCCAGCTTGCACAGAACACTAATATTTATCCAATCAGAACGATTGGGGCTACTACCACACTGGCGAGAAAGTTTGGCTCGCAACACATTCTCCATATAAAGGATGGAGAGTCTAACAATGACAAGGTAATGGTATCGCTTTTCATATTCAATTTTGTCCTTTACTTTTTCATGTGCATGTATGTCATATAAGTTACACAAATATTTCACTGTTCCATGTTGCAACTACAATTGTTCGATACGTATTCATATTTGTTTTCGTCAATGGAACAACAATTGCATAGAGGGAAGATTCCACTTATGCTATTCAAAAATATAACAAAGAAGAGGGATGCTAGAGAAAGGATCTTTTGGACAACCCAGGCAATGTTTGTAACATAGTTGCGAGCATATATAGTAGAGGATCTAAAGAAACTAGCTAGTTCTACAACTATTGTGTGTATACATCCACAAAATCATTCTCACTTTGCTTATAGAAATAGCCTTCAACAATTTTTCGTGCCTGCTTAATTTTTTATTTTTTTTAAAAGGGGAGGGGGGTGCAGTTGTGTATTATGTTGTTCAATGTATTAATCCATTTGCTCACATTCCCAGGTTGAAGGTCTTTTAGTTGCAAACAATGTGTACTCGACTCCCTTTGAGCCTGTATGTGCAAGATGCAACTTCATTGCTTCTGCCTCCACTTTGATAAGTGATGATACGATTGATTTTCTATGGTGCAGTGAAAAATGTCCATATATATATGGAAATTGCATGAATGTTATTATCTGAACCATGGGCAACACAACCATGCATTGTACGGTTAGGCAACCTATGTTACAAAATGTTCTTCCTGAGTTGGCAGAGTTGTCGTATGAAACGTATCTACAGAAAAAGGAAAGTAGTCTCTACATGTTGCGGCAGCTTCGCATACACAAAAAATTCACCTAGAATGAGGACAATGTAATTTTTCATATCGGCTGAAGAAGGGGAAAAAAAAAATATCAAACTTCGACAGGAAACAAAAATACCTCATCTGTCTCTGTAACATTTGTTCAACATCCATATGAATGTTCGTTGGACTTGGACCATGTCTTTGTAATCCCCATATATCACATGTTCCCAGTTATTTTCTACTGGGAACATATACCATATGCAAGAGAAAATGAATGCGGCGACGTCTTTTATTTGTATATCAAATTGTTTGGTGCAAAGGTCGATGGGTTATGCTCTATGGAACCTTCTGGGAACTTGCTTGCGGTCTGTTTAAAGTATGGTTGGTTCTTGGTTATTTGCTTTGTCTATCAATTTGTATACCATGGAACTCCAACCGTTCTTTGGAGGACACAGAACAATATAATTGAATTTTTTAGCCAGTTGGCCCGTAGATCCGCCTAATAATTTCTATGGCGTTGTGATGCAAATGTGCAATGTGGCTTGCTTTAGCAGATTTCCTTGATCGATGAACTTGGTCAAATTATTGTTCTGAAATAATTTGAAATCAATGAATATATAGTGTGCGAAGTGCAACTATCCTATCATAGCAACAAGAGGCTCTTAAAATTCAAATTGGTCATTGTTTTGGCATTTTTTCTTATTCGATGAACTTGGCAAAATTAATATCCTGAATAATTTGAAATCAATGAATGTATACTGTGCGGAGTGAAATTGTGCTATCATATGAAAAAGAGGGCCTTAAAATTCAAATTGATCCTTGTTATGCTTGCGGTGATAGAATATTAAAAAAGCTTTCTTTTGTTTGCTTCATTTTTTAAAAAATAAGCGATTTAACATCCTTTAATAATTTAATGTAATTCACTTGTACAATATCAATAGTTAATATTAATAATTTAGTATTTGAAAATAATGTTTTTAGATAAAGTTAGATAGGATGAGCATCCCTAAATAGTTGCAATCTTGAACCCGCCAGACATGGAGTCCGCAAGTCCGCCTGTCAATTTGTATATCGTGGGAGTTTGGGTGATATTTGCAGAACATAGAACAAAAGAGGCTCAAATTTCAGCCCGCTAGGCCGAGAACCCACGATCCAAAAAGTTCCCAAGTATGGAACGAGGGATCTGCATATGCTCTATAAAATGTCGTCCATACTTTCTAAAAGTACATGTTTACTATGTATTCGTCGTTTGTCAGAAAACTTTTATATCAGTCGCCCGACCAGATTATACAAACTTTCTCGTCTAATTAAATTCTGCAATATCAAAATTTAATATTAATAATTTAGTATTGAAAATAATGTTTTTAGATATGTTAGATAGTTGATAGGGATTAGAATCTGTAAACAATGACAAACTTGAACCTGCCAGCCCTCAAGTCCATCTGTCAATCTGTATATCGTGAAACTTCAAGTGCTATTTGGAGGACACAGAACAATGAAACTGCAATGTTGAGCCAGCCAGCTTGCAGGTCCACTTACCAATTTGTATATCGCAGAATTATGAGTGGTATATGTACAATGAGGAACAATAGAACCCCGATTTTCAGCCCACTAGCCCCAAAGCCCCCGATAAAAAAAAATGGATAAATATGGAATTCATACGGGATCGCTACAGGACAATAGAAGTGGAATGTTCAACCAACCAGCCCGAGTCTGCCTGCCAATTTTCATATCGCGGAAGTCTGGCTACTATTTGTAGGGCATAGAACAATAAAACTTCAATTTTTAGTCCGCCAGGCTGCGAACCCACGATCCAAAAAGTGCCTAAGTATGGAATAAGGAATGCGCATATGTTGTATAAAATCTCATGTCCATACTTTATAAAAGTACAGATTTACTATGTATTGCTCGTTTGTCCAAACATTTTTATATCAGTCGGTCCACCAAAATGGACAAACTTTGTCCTCTGCTTAAATTCTGCAATATCAATATGTAATATTAATAATTTAGTATTGAAAATATTTTTTTTTATATGTTGGATAGTTGATAGGGATTGTCATCCCTAAACAATGAAAAATTTGAACTCGCCAACCCTGGAGTCCATCTGTGAATGTGCATATCACGAATTCCGAGTGTTATTTGGAGGACACAGAACAATGAAAGTGCAATGTTCAGCCAGCCATCCCGAGAGCCCCCGATCAAAAAAAGTGGCTAAATATGGAATTAATACAGGATTGCTACGGAACAATAAAAATGCAATGTTCAACGAAGCACCCCACAATTCCTCCTGTCAATTTGTATATCGCGGAAGTCTGGGTGGTATTTGTAGGACACAGAACAATAGAGACTCTATTTTCATCCCGTTAGGCCGCGAACCCGCGATCCAAAAAGTGCCTAAGTATGGAATGAGGGATCCGCATATGCTTTGTAAAATCTCATGTCCATACTTTATATAGAGACTCATGTCCACAAGTTCGCCTGTCAATTTGTATATCGTGGAAGTCTAGGTGTTATTTATAGGACACAGAACAATAGATACTCAATTTTCATCCTGCCAGGATGTGAACCCGTGAACCAAAAAGTGCCCAAGTATGGAATGAGGGATTCACATATGTTCTAGAACAATAAAAATGCAATGTTCAGCCAAGCAACCCATAGGTCGTCCTATCAATTTGTATATCGTGAAATTTTGGGTGCTATTTGTAGGACACAGAACAATAGAGACTCTATTTTCAGCCCGCTAGGCTACGAACCCGCAATCCAAAAAGTGCCTAAGTATGGAATGAGGGATCCGCATATGCTCTATAAAATCTCATGTCCATACTTTATATAGAGAGTCATCTCCGCAAGTCCGCCTGTCAATTTGTATATCGCGGAAGTGTAGGTGCTATTTGTAGGACATGAAACAATAGATAATGAATTTTCAGCCTGCCAGGCCATGAACCCGCGATCCAAAAACTGCCCAAGTATGGAATGAGGGATTCGCATATGTTCTATAAAATATCATGTCCATACTTTATAAAAGTACATGTTTACTATGTATTGCTCGTTTGTCGGAATACTTTTATATCACTCGGCCAACCAGATTGTACAAACTTTCTTATCTAATTAAATTCTGCAATATCAATATTAAACAATAATAATTTACCATAGGTCCGCTTCTGAATTTGTATATTGTGGAATTGTGGGTGCTATTTGTAGAGCGCGGAACAATAGAGGCCCAATTGTTTGCTCGCCAGCCCGAGAGCCCCTAATCCAAAAAACTAGCTAAATATGGAATTAATATGGAATCACTATGGGACAATAAAAGTGCAACATTCAACCAACCAACCCGCAAGTCTGCCTGCCTATTTGTATATCGCGGAAGTGTGGGTGCTATTTGTAGGACACAAAACAATAGAGGCTCAATTTTCAGCCCACCAGGCCGAGAACCTGCAATCGAAAAAGTGCCTAAGTATGGAATGAGGGATCTGCATATGTTCTATAAAATCTCATGTCTATACTTTATAAAAGTACATGTCTACCATGTATTGTTCATTTGTCGCAAAACTTTTAAATAACTTGCCCGACCAGATTGTACAAACTTTCTCGTCTAATAAAATTCTGCAAGATCAATATGTAATATTAATAATTTAGTATTGAAAATAATGTTTTTAGATATGTTAGATAGTTGATAGCGATTGCCATCCATAAACAATGGCAATCTTGAACCCGCTAGCCCTCGATTCCATTTGTCAATCTATATATCGCGAAACTTTGAGTGTTATTTGGAGGACACGTAAAAATGAAAGTGCAGTGTTGAGCCAGCCATCTCGTAGGTCCGCTTGACAATTTACAAATTCTGCGACATACAAATTGACGGCTGATATCTGTCACTGAGATGCAATATGACCATTGACCCTTCACATCTCCTGGGTATATCTTCTGCCGTTTTTCTTTTGTAACCTGTTAACTCCCAAAATGAAACCGTCCTTTCGGTTGAATTTTGTGATGGATATCATAGCTTTAAGTAGTGTCTTCAAGTCATTTTTGAGTTTTTTCAGCTGAGGAAATTTTTTGGTTTGGTGTGTCTCAGAAAATAATTGACCCATAAAGTCTTCTCTTTCAAAATGGTAATTTTTTACTTTCCACAGCTAACGTGTTTTCAAAAGGTTCATT
>ML780855.1:1079534-1093218 GCA_009831015.1 Picea engelmannii | reverse complement strand
ATCTATCAATGCGATTAAATCTTGATTATATATACAACATTTACAAAATACAAATTTTCATCGAAATTTGCAAAATCATTTGTAAATTGTCTTATGACAGCGAAACTATTATTTTTGGATTTTTTATAACTTTTATGAAAAAGAAATGAAACAACAACTATCTAACTAAGCAATGAAGATAACAATCTGTACTATATATCTATCTAACTACAGAGAATTCTCAAATTTATTTACTATTAAATTGCAAATAACAAACTGACCTGAAGTAGCACTTCCTATTTGTCCTATGCACAGTACTCGATTCAGTTGTTTGATGGGGGAAACCCGCACCAGATTTTCCAACTAGCTTCTCGTAAACAGGAAGCAACGACGCTCTTGAATAAGAATGATAGAACAAACAAGAGATATAACAACAACAATTTTATATTTCACAGATCATCACATTTAGATAAATCCCAGTGCAAAGATTTGTGCATAACTGCTCATTTAACCAAGAAGATTAAACTTCTATTCATTAAATTAAAATAGGGTAATTGCTGTAAGTAAAATGAGATACATCAAACATGGACAATACATTGAATCATATCGCATCAACTTGTAACAAATCTTGATATCTAAAGTAGTCACTAATTTGATTACAAATTAAAATGCACAGAAACTTGAACAAAAGTAAGATAAATTGAAGCTAAAGCCGTACAACAAATCCACTTCCATTCGAGTCTGTATAATCATCATCCCATAGTCTCTGTTCTCCCAACAGTGATTGGTTGTTTACACAAAATAATAAGTATATAAAGGCCAAAGGATAAAACAATCCTTGTGGAAAATATCAAAACTGCTTGCAAAAATATGGGAACAATCTCCCAGATTCCTATTTCTGCCTAAGACTAACAACCTAAATCAAAACTATGTAACAAAAAGCATGTTCTAAACTACCACAGTAGATCGAATTCCCATTGAAATTCGTGTGTACCTGTAGATGGGCAAGAGTAAACAATTTTAGATAGTGTTTTAATTGTAAAATCAACAAAAATCCAAATTTTATGACTAGCTATAGAATCTCACGATTCTGTAGCTGGTCATATTTACAAACAAAATCGTTTTAAATTAATCCAATGATAACATAAATGTATGTGATATATCAAACAAACCCTTAATTACTAATTCAAAGCAAAGCAAATCATTCACGCTAAAACAAACAAAATCTTTTATGCCAATTCAGAACAAATGAAATCGTATTGAATCAATTCAATCAAAACAGACTATATTCGATTTATCAAACAAATCTTTGATACTAATTTAGAGCAAACACAATTGTCTATGCTAATTCAAAACAAACCAAATCATTCAAAAAAAATGTTGAAATAACATACCTTGGTTGTAGGGATACGATTCGGTTAGGATAATTTCGAGTTAACAATGGCAGTCGCTGCCTCAACATTTTTGAACACGATAGAACCCGTGGTCTTTTTCTTCTTATTGTTGGCTTGCAGTCTATCATTTTCCTTAGACAACACAGTCACACAGTCCTCGAAGGACTTAATTTTGGATTGCAACAGAGGGAAATCTATATAGTATCTTTGGAGCCATGAGTTGCATTCATCGTACTGTGGTCGATCAGGCCGTGGCATTACAGGTGAGGCATCTTTTAAATTACCAGGGGTTCCACTGTCAAACTTGATCCTGGGGAAGTTAGGGTCATCCTTAAGGCATGGTGGGAGGTTGGATACGTAGTCATAGGTTTCAACAGAACAGAGGCCATGTGAGTATGGGTACTCCTCGGTCAGAAATCGCTCAATCTCAGAATCCAAATCTTCACTCAAATCAATAGGCTTCTGGTTTGTGTCTTGTTTGGGCTTATTACGAGCACACCTGGATACCCAGCGTGCGGCCTTCTTACCCTTGTTGTTGACATCTGTATTACCCTTTCCCTTTCTTCTTGTAGGCCTCTTAACAGTCTTATCATTTTCTTTCGAACATGGGTCTAGCAGGGTGTCGGGTAGGTTAGCGTTGGGGTAGGTCGGGGGTTCTACAGCGGGTAGGAGGGTATGAGGTGGCACGACAGGCTCGACAAGGGTTTTGGTGACCACAGTCTTGTCCACTTGACTACATTCAGGAGTGGCAAAACCATTCCTCGATAAGAAAACTTCCCAACAGTCACCACTCAACCTCAAATGATGAATAATAACGATTTTAATCAAGCAGTGATGGAAGAGTTTGGAGTCAGCCTTCTCCCTCTTAAATCATTTAGCCATTTTATACAGACTGCGTAGGAAGTAGTGAGGCATATTCAAAGGGAAATCTATGAAATTCATAAGCAACCGGAGATGGTAAATAAACACTAAACGATATCTACCTTCGCAAGTAACGAATTGCTTAATAATGGCCAATAAATCATGCCATCGAGACTTAAGGGCTGTGACCGACATACCTTTGTCACAACTGATAATTTTCCTTGAGGTAAACAGGAGCAGCCATGGCACTTCATCCACCTTCGAATTCTTAAACCATTTATGCCCCTTATCTGGCAAACCCATGGCTGAGCTGAGGAATTATTCATTCAATTCGAGTTGGATGTCCCCAACTTTGGCCCTGCATCCATCGAATGTGAGGGAAAACTGCTGAGCGACCACGAGGTTGAAACCCTCAAATTTTTGGTTGAAAACTAACCAACCATTACTCTCCAAGTCTTCACGAGTGTTATCAAATAACAACAGCGTTTGGACGCCATTGGGTTCTATGCGCACTACAGGGGCCATAGGAGAGAGCACATAGTTAGCAGGGTAAACGGTGAGGAGGTTAGACAGGGTAGACACAGGACCAATTCCCACAGTTTTCTCAAAACAAGCAGAGGTAGCCCGAGATGCAAGGCAGATGTTTAATGCCTATGCGTGCGAGGGTGGTGGAATGAATTAGAACCATGCAAAACATTCATTTTGACATGTACAATCAACGACGCCTTGGTAATTCAAATCGTTCACATCACAATCCAAAACTTTGTACACCAAATATCAAATGGATTATTCATATACTCATCGAAATCCATAACATACATAACCAAAAGATTTTGACCAAATATCGAATTACTATTTGAAAACCATAGTGTTCATAACCAACAATTGGTCTGTATGTTAAATCAACAATAATATGTGTATGATTTAAAACAAAACAACATGTCGAATATCGCACCAAAGATTTAATCATAAAATTAATGCGTTGTATGAAACCATTGCACCAAGGATAATGAAAGACACCAAAAATCATTGCATCACGAACTTATAAATTGAAACCATATTAACCAAAATGCAAAGTGAGCAAAGGTTTGGTGTCTTACCAACTGTATGACCATTATTGAGTTAGAGATGAAATGACCACATGAACAAGAGTATTCGTAACAATCCAAAGATGATTTTAATGCCATCGACATGACTTCCAATTCAAGGTTTTCACGCTTGCAGTCGTGAAAATGAAAATGAAAGGCAGGTGTGTGAATGCGCAAGATAATAGTGTCATTTTGTTTTAAAAAATGCGACGAGTATTGAGGGTTCAAAACTCTTGTGTAGGCAGCTTGTAAAGAAAAGATAAAAATGCAAAATGGCTGCCAACAAAACCCTATGACCACTTTGAGCTAAAGCTTGGCTCCAAGGGTGTTTTTATATCCATCTTTCACAATCTTGAGGATCGTGAGAATGTTTTTGAAAATGGGCCATACTTTTTTCTCTCAATGGGTCTACACCTTCATTATTGGATAGAAAAATTCAACCCAGACAAGGAGGACTTCACTTATGCCCTGGTCTAGGTCGGCTCTACTCATTTACACATGAGTATTGATATGAAGAAATTCTATCCAACATAGGAAACACTCTAGGAATCTGTGTCAAATTGGTGAAGGTGACTAAGCAAGGACGATACACTACTTATGCAAGGATCTACATCTATATGAATGTCTTAGCTCCCATCCCTGAATCTATTTGTCTCAACTACCATGACTCAGACTAGATCCAAACCTTGGACTACGAGTTCATTCACTTCCAGTGTCGATACTTCCATGAGCATGGTCATCTCTTTATATATTTCCCTCTACTCAATCCACCTAAGTCGCCCAATCCATATCCTGAGAAGGATGAAGAAGGTTTCACCAAGATCGTCAATTGGCATAAATCAGGGCACAAAGCCAGTCCCTTGGGCCTTGCCAAGATTCCTTCTACCAATAAAAGTTATCAGGTTTGGGTTTTGATTCCCAAGGATCCCTACTCTTAGCATCCTCCTAACCCCTCCTTTAGTAACCAAAAATCTTGTAAATCTTTTGTTATTCCTTCCAACCCTGAGCATCCAAAACGACCCAAAAATTCTGATTTACCCTTAGACATGTTGCCTTTGGAAGATGTAATCATGAAATAGGAAAAGGAAGATGGATCTGAATCTGATCCACAAGATATGGAGATGGAAGGCATTGTAGATTCATGACATCGACAAGATATACATTAAATACCACTAGAGCAGTTCCAAAGGGTTCATCATGTTCTCCGTAAAAATGCAAAAGATCCCATTGGCCCCAATCCATTGCAGGGCACCTCCTCTTCCTTGGGAGTGCATACCAACGTGCTCAGGCTACCAAAAGGAACCCTTGAGATGATAAATATAGAGGTAGGAAGTCAAACATGCAATTTCTCGAGGAAATAGGGGACATCTTGGTGAATTTAGGTCAAAATGCATTGATCACAAATTATTACAAGTATTCTCCTTCCCCTAGTTTTTAATGAAAATAATCTCTTGGAACATTCAAGGCATCAATGGTAAGATAAAGAAGAGGCTCTTACAGAATAATGTAAGCTTAGAAACCCCATATATTTTTTGTTACAAGAAACAAAATGCTTTAACTCATATTTGAACACTATTCTTCAAAAAATATGGAAGACATGACAATATGTTTCCCTAGATGCCAGAGGATTTGTTGAGGGGATGGATATCCTTTGGAACCCTTCTACAATGATCTTGGAAAACGTTTTTTCCACTACAAGAATCCTAACAACCCAATTTAGGCTATTAGATTTCAAAACCACTGTTTTCATTACCAATTTCTATGGACCACAACAACTAAATGAAAAATATGATTTCCTTTATTCTCTTCAAAATATATACGGCCTCATTGAATCTCATTTCTTGATCTGGGAGGGAATTTTAATTTCATCTCATCCCTCACTGAAAATACAAGAGGAACTCGACATCTGGATCCAGATAATGAAGCCTTCAATTATTTCATTCAATATTTCAGTTTCGTTGACACTAACACCATTACTGGTATTCTTACCCGGAACAACAGGAGAGGGGGTACTCTATAGGTGGCTTGATAACTAGAGAGATTCCTTACCTCATATTTTCTTATGATTTTGGGGCTTTAAGTGGAGGAGAGTATCCTTCCAATGACCGGTTTTGATCATTGGCCTGTATGCCTCAATATTGATGTCCATAGTGCTCCCCTTAAGCATCCTTTTATATTCAAAAAGTTATGGATTTCTCATACGAACTTCCAGGAGAAAATTTAAAGGTGGTGGTTGGAATATGTTACTATGTAGGGCTCTATAATGTATCGCTTCTAACAACATCTCAAATATATAAAGAAACAACTTGAATCCTGGAACAAACAAGTTTTTGGCAATATTGTTCGAGTTTAGAAACAATTGGAATCACAAATGGCTTATTTGCAACAATGAACAATCTTCGATTTCTAGTATGAAGATCTCTCCAACTAAGAAAATTAGCTTAATAATCAATTAGAGGAAAGACGTTGTCAAGAAGAAATATTATGGAGGCAGAAATTTAGAGTTCATTAGCTCAAAGAGGGAGAGCACAACACTAAATTCTTCCATCAGTCAATGATTCAATGTCATCATGTCAATCACATCACTCAACTAAAATCAACACAAGGTAACAAGCTCACCTTCCATCAATAAATTGAAGATGAGTTAGTATCCTTTTTTTGTACCTTGTTAATGGAACCCCAACCAAATATATCTGATGCTATCCATTTTAATACCCATCACATTTTGGAACTTGTCACCAATGAGCACAATGAATTCCTTTTACACCCTATCTCCTTGTCATAAGTGGAAGCTAAAATCATGATTATGGCCCTTGGAAAATTGCTAGGACTGGACAATTTCACCTTTGATTTTTTCCATCATTGCTAGACTATTGTATAAACAAATATCTGGGCTATTGTGGAAAAATCTCAAAAAACTTCGGGAATCCTTCCTACCCTCAATGCCACCTTCATCACGCTAATTCCCAAGAAGGCGCAGGAAACTTACCCTTCCCAATTTGGGTCCATTTCCTTATGAAATGTCATATAGAAGATTATCATCAAAGTCATTGCCTCTTACCTAAAACCTTTTTTGCCTCTTCTGGTTGGGCCTGAGAAATACAGATATGTAGAAGGTCGTCAAACCATTGATAATATCATTTTGGATAATGATGTGGTCCATTCCTTGAAATCTACGAAACTTCGGGAATTTTGATCAAACTTGACATGTCCAAAGATTTTGATAAGCTATGTTGGAAATATATCAAGGATATATTGTTTCCTTTTGGCTTTCATACCACTTAGGTCAATTGGATTATGACGCGTATTTCCTCTACCTTTTTCTCCATTCTAATCAATAGTTCTCCCTCACCTCCCTTTTTTCCTTCTCGTGGCATCCGTCAAGATGACCTCCTCCCCCCTTTTGTTTTTAATCTTATGGTTGAAGGGATGGTTCGATTCATTAAGGAAACAATTCTTTTCCATCATCTTCAAAGTATTTCACTCCATAACTCCCCTTCTCCCCTATCTCATAATTAGTTTTTGATTGGGACAATGTTAATGCGAGTTCCTTCAACTAAGGAAGCCAGATCCTTCAAGAGGATTCTTGATGAATTTATGGATGCTTCTAGCACCTCCATCAATCATATTAAATCCCATATTTATTCTTCAATATGCCTCTTCCTATTCAATTTAATGTTTCATGTATCCTAGGATTTTCTAGGAGCTCCTTTATGTCCAAATACCTTGGTTCCCCTCTCTTCGAGACAATTGTTAGAAATTGTTCTTGGGAAGACCCTCTTTTTCATCTCAACGAAAATCTCACCAGCTAGAATTTTTGTTCTCTCAACATTGTTGGTCATCTCATTCTTCTTAAGGCAATCCTATAAGTTATCTCTCTCTATCTCTTCCTAGCCCTGGCTTCTCCCAAGCACATTCTAAAAGTTATCAAGGTTCTTTATCACAATTTTCTTTGGAAAGGCACCAACTCGGCTAAAAAATGGGTACTGGTCACCTGGAACACTCTTTGCCTCCCTAAGATGAATGCAGTTCTAGGATTGAGAGACCCTGAAATTATCAATAGTACCCTTCGAGATAAAACTTTGTGGCGATGGATTCAAAGTAAACGTGAGCTCTAGTGTGAACTTTGGAAAAATAAATATGCTCTCAAAATTGATCCTCAGGACCTCATTTGGATGAATAGGAACCAAGTAGGATCGATTATTTGGAATGTGGCATGGAAGAACAAGTATTTAATTCAAGATCACAACTTTTGGGAGATTAGAGATGGGATTTCGGCTCTCTTTTGGGAAGATTCTTGGAAGCAACTACCTAAACTTCAAAACAATCATGGTTTTCTTACTCTAAAAGAAGGTCTTCAAGTGGCTCATGGGAAAAAAGTTTAACATTATTGACACCATGACCCTGCCTCCATGGAATGGTGATCCTGGTCCCTCAACCTAGACCATATTCCTCTCCAAAATTTTCCATTTATCCCCTCCCTGTAAGTTGAACTTCTTCACATAAAGATCAAATTCTCCCTGCTTCTCGACAAGCTTCGATGGGGCCACCAAGAAGCTAGATGCTTCAATATGAAATAAGACTATTCTTTAGAGGCCTAGCATGCCTCTGTTCCATTGGATGATATCTGGGCTAAGATATAGAAAGCTAATTTTTGGCCCAAGGTAGCAACCTTTCTCTGGCTAGTTTCTCATGGAAAATTTTTGATTTGGGATCACCTCCTCCATTGGGGTTTTTTAGGGCCATGCCTATGCATCATGTGTCATAAGTAGGTGAATCTATTGAGCACCTCGCAAACTCTTGCGAATTCAATCAAGCTATCTTGGAGCAAGGATCCATCTCCTTTCGACAATCAGATCGACATGTTGAATCCATCCGCCTTACCATCTCTTCCTGGTGATCCCACATCTTTCAGACTTCTATCCTAAATCGGTTCTAACATATTTTCCCAGGGTTTTTCATGTGGGAGATTCAGAAAGAATAGAATCATTACATCTTCAAAAATGAAATCCTCCATATCCCCTTCGTATGGACTAGGATCAAAGAAGAAATCATAGAAATTGTCTTCTCTGGCAATTGGGATACTGAATCTCTTAATTTCGATGATTGATAATGCCACCTCCTCTCTATTTAGTTACCCCCTTCCTCCCTTCACCATTAAACTTAACTTTGATGGTGCCTATGAGGGTAATTTGGGACCTGCTAGCTTTGGAAGCATGTTCAGAGATGTTGAAGGAGAGTTCCTCCACCTGTTCACAAGATTCATGGACATAAATTCTAACAATGCAACAAAAATTTAGGCTCTACTCCAAAGGTTGTGAATATATCACTTTCATTGGTTCTCTAAACTCATTGTGGAGGGTGATTCTTAGCTCATTATTCACATTCTCACTTACCTTCAACATGAATCTCCTATGAGAAATATTTTAGATAATTGTTTTCTTGAGACTCTTTTGGATCTTCTTCAATCATCTATTAGGAACATTGTTGGTGTCGTCCCATCGCATATTAGAAGAGAGGCCATTAAACTTGGTCATTGTTTGGAAAATGAAGGGGTCTATAAATACCATGCCATGTTGCATTCTAGCTGGGAATATCTTACTGAAAATCCTCTAAAACAACAATGCCACTTTATATCCCTTTTGGATCTTAGGCACCCAGATCGAGTGACAACTAGCGCAAAGAGCCATGATTATGAGGCTAATGGCGGTGTCACGATCTATGAGGGTGATGTGAGTGATTTTATTTCATCTTGTATGCCCCATATCACATCCTCTATCCATTCAAACTAGTCTATTCCATCTCCTCCATGATCATATCATTGCTTGAGAGTGAACAATGCGTAGACGAGGTCAGTGGTGGTGGAAGAGTCTGTGTCAAGAGGAGCTCGAGATGATGATGAGCATGCTTCCTTTAATGACTACCAGTGACCTATTTGGCCTTGTACTGACCTTCATTATTGTTGAGCATGGGGAGAAGTTCTTAAACATGGGTAAAGATTTGTCTTGGGTTGTTGTCATTTCTCTTTTTGAAATAGTTTGGAAGGATTTGGATCTTTGTTTATGGTTGCCTATGTCTCCTTGGTCAAGTTGCGTGAGGAATTATGTATGTCATAAAAATAGGACGACCCTTGCGATGAATAATGTAGTGGCCCATTACTAGAGCTTTGTCTCCTTAGTTGCTAAGGAAGCCACACAAACATTAGAGGAGGAGGTGAAGCTAATTAAGGTTTATCACGAGGATGATCTTATGGATAAGCAGGTGGGGGAAATAATCCTAGATTTGGGTTTCTCTAGGAATAAGGAAACTAAATTCCATCGCACCGTGGAGCTGTATTGGCATGGAAAAACCATGGTGGCTCAAGGGATGTTTCTTAAGGAGTGAGATCACAAAACATTTGGGTAAATATTGGAGGCTCTTAAGAGCCAAAACAAGTTTTTGTTAACCATGGTATCTTGGTTGGTAAAACGAAATGGAGGCTCTCTACAGTTGGCTTGGAACAATGGTCTTCCTTTGGGATATCGTCCATCTACTTTAGTTTCTAGGGTAGATGTGAGCCTATCCAAAGTTTTACCTCGGGTTCATACTTTGGATGACGAATATTGTATTTTCCTTTTCTAATTCAATTTTGTTAGTTTCTGGATATTATCATACTTCTACAGACTCAATTTATTATGTCTTCTTATTTTTTAATTATTTTTTATAGTTGATTTGATTTCTCTGTAGACATCCCAACAAACTCTTGGATCATTGATAGATAATGCCAGCTATAAGAAAATTTATATACATTCTATTAATACTTTAATAGAAAATTTCTTACTTACAAAAAAATAAAAAATAAAGGTAAGCAAAAGCATACTTAAGTGTCCATAAATTCTTTAACCCTTATTTTTTGGCTTTTCTTTAATATATTAAATCTCAATAATGTAAATATCCAAAACTATTTTAATGACACAAAGTTATAATGTGGTTAATCATATTATCTATTATCTTAAAAAAATTAATAAAAATTGACATTCCATTTTTTTATATAAAAGCTCAAGGAAGAATAAGGAGAATATATTCTTCATATTAATTTTGCAAATAAAATAAAAACTAAAAAAAAATTATTCAAATGATATTTATATTAGTTTAAATAATGATGAATTTTAAGTTAAAACTAAAACATTTTTAAGCTTATTATGATTTTTTTGGAAATAAATAATGTAAATATTTTTGAAACGTTTTAAGTAGACATTCTATCCATAATTTTTAAAACCAAAATATTTTCATGCTTTTGAAATATAATATAAATTTTAATGGAATGTGTAATTAAATAAGCAAAAGGAAAAATTATAACTCGTAAAAACCAATTTAATATTTAAAATAAAACATCTCTTAAAAATCATAAATTACATTGTAGGAAAGAAAACAAACAATATATCATAAATTTGGTTAAGTGGAATAATCAAAATGAATTTATATGGAGTTCACTAGTAATAATGAACATTTCTTTAAATTTGGATTAATTTCAATTTGAGTGCATGGAATTGCAAAATTGAATTAGGAAAATTGATTTTAGAATGTGCAAAATTAAATTCCAAAAAAAATATAAAGATAAATTCAGAAAAAGAAAATGTTTAATTCGTCATTAATACTTGATTGAACGTTAATTATTTTTCATAGTTGTACATTAAAAACAATACACAACTCATTAATATGAAAATATTAAATATATAAAATACTTAATTATTGGATTTTAAAATATTTATCATATATAAATTAATATTAATCATTTTTTTTTAATTCAATAATTTATATTAAACATAAAATAAATCACACTTTATTATTGAAAATATCAAACATTTTTAATAATGATAGAAATTTTCATAAATTAATAATACAAAACTCTTTTATCAATGTTAAAACGTTTCAATCATATTTAATATATAACTTTCAAAGCTTTTAAAATGGGATGCACATCATTTATAAGCACTTGTTCATAATTATAAATATTTCTAATAATATAGATGTTTTGGTCTTTGTATAGATTACTTTTTTTTAACTCATTAATAAGAATTGTGTTTTTACAATCATACATATCATTAAATACAATGTTTGAAAACATTTATTAAATTATTTAATATAACATTCAAAATCATAATTGAATTTATCATTATTCTATTTTCATAAATTTCATTATTTTAACAAAGTAAAAGATAATAAATACATAACATTTATATATTAGATAAATTTTATTATTGGAGTTGTAAATTAATATTTATCAAATTTTCTATTTATTAATTTTTGTTTAGATGAAAATATTATAAAAAGATGTCTCTGAGATGTAGGGTAGTCGGTAACGGAGTGTGTTGTTAAGGCGCTCTGTGATGTTAAAGTCATTGGTTCGAAACCTGCGGGGACAAAAAATTCAGCCATGTTAAGGGTTGGTGTGGCTCAGGCCAGATGCGATCCCCGGATTAACATAGCCTATTTAAAAAGAATCAACTGATCTTATTAACCATATAAAAAATTGTCACCAATAAAAAAATATTCAAATAAAAATTACTAATTACATTATTTAACATAGTTTCAAAGTTTTTACAATAAATCTCAAGCATAACCACAATCAATTTATATGTGGATTCTCAACACTAACATGGACATTTGAATGACTTTAAATTCTTCTTTTTTAATCTTATTCTCCCAAATAAAAATGACAAAAATTCATTTACATTTTTTTTATATTATATTATTCATAGAGTAATCTTAAAAATGGTAAAGCAATATTCAAATAACTATTTAATCCCAATTGTTTAAAATGATTTTTGTACTTCTATAAGCATTTGGATCTCTTGACAATGATTTCTTTTATAACGATCTTTTATAAATTGCATGTAACAAAAGTCCATTCATATCAAATATAATCATTAGTTTATTTAATAATTCTTTTGTATCTAAAAAATGTAATGGCCTAATTAATATTTTTATTTGTATATTGCAATTATATTAAGTAAATTTAGTATAAACATAATATGTAATTTAATAAAATATGGAAATAAAACTATGTCAATTTAATAATAATGACACACTAGAGATATTAATGATTGCAAAAATTATAAAATTAATAATCAAATTACAATAGTTACTCATGATATAAAGATAAGGGTTTTCAACCAATTCTCCATCTTAGATATTATTTAATGATTGCAAAAATTATAAAATTAATAATCAAATTACAATAGTTACTCATGAGATAAAGATAAGGGTTTTTAACCAATTCTCCATCTTTGGAAAAGGTTTTATTTGATTCAAAATAAAGATAAAAAATATTTTTATATTTCTTTTTCTTTCATATGAACAACTAAATGTTTATTTAATGAAAATTTGAACCAATTGTCATTGTTATTTTCTTTTAAATGGTATTGACCTTTATCCATAAACAATATGTTTGATATCTATGTTCATACTAGATAAATACATCTTTCAATATTTTATTGTAAATATGTAGTACTTCCCCAATATATGTGTACTTTAATGAATATATATGTACATTAATAAATGGTACAAAGTATATATGCATTACTAGCAACCACATATCAATATGAACTTTTAATCCTTCAATGAATAAATTTTATTCATGACATATTTTAACTCCTTTTAATCTGAATATGTAAATTACCTCACACAATATTAATATCATCATGACTAAACATATGTGCAAAATGATGATAATAATTGTACACAAAATCAAAATATATATAATTTGGTGTTTTTATGATAAATACTAATACTCTAAACAACAATTCCTCTACTCCCAATATCAATAAACTTTTATCTAAAATTTGGATTGCATACAAAACCATAACTATAATCATAACTATAATAAGATATACAAATCATTAAATAAAAAATATTATTATAATATAATTAAAATAAAATAAAAAAAATATTGTTATAATAAATATATAATTAAAATAAAATATAATAAGATATACAAATCATTAAATAAAAAATATTATTATAATATAATTAAAATAAAATAAAAAAATATTATTATAATAAATATATAATTAAAATAAAATATTATTAGAAATGATAAATCTTCATTTAAATTTAACAAACAAAATATAAATCTAAACTACAGTGATCATGCTATGTAACTAAGAAAATCTAGGCCTCCATTTTAAACCACCGAACGAGCATAGGCATTGAATTTGTGAGAGACTCACACTTATTTCAAAATTCATGTTAATATGACCATCTTTTAAGAAGACATAGTTATTGAATTTTTTAAAGACTCAATCATTTTAAAATTCATAATTTGCTATCACCACCTTAAAATATCTAAGGTAATATTATAAATATTCACTATAAGTTTTT
>ML780855.1:1052327-1066411 GCA_009831015.1 Picea engelmannii | reverse complement strand
TTTTTTATTCAAAATAAGTTTGCAATCATAAGCCAATACTCATATGTATGGATATCTTATGCTTCACAAAGCTACCATGGGAAAAAATTCATCTCATTGTTCTTCTCTAACACACCCACATGATCCCAACCACCATTCCATATGCATTATTATGTTGCCTCTTCCTTTAGACTCACCCTATGGGATCAGACATCCCCTTCTCTACTGCATAGTCCCTCGAGTGATCCATCTTGCCAAGACTTTCACATGCAAGGGGAGCACCAACTTATTGCCAGAATCCCACTGGAAATTTGTAACCCATGGAAATCATAGGGTTCCAGTGTCTTAACTTTATCCTTTTTCTTGAGCTTCCCATCTTTAATAGCCATCATCTAATCTGTATTAGACACATATAACCAACATGAGATATCAACATAACAATTTTCAATTAGTAATTTTCAAAATTTGTTTATACATGATTTTTTTTCCCAAGCATGATCTTTCTACTCATTATGTTTGGCTCTTTCATTTGTAGGTATAAGTCTTCCTTATTGGATTAAACCATTTCCATATCTAAGACTACTCTACCTGTAATTTTCTAAATTTCATGTAGCCAAAAAAATTGTTAGTATTCATGCACATTTATAACAGCTCATGAAGAGATCTTAGAATTGTACCTTATCAACAATTCAATCATTTCCATCCATTATCCATATTAAAAATGGAATTCAACTATTAATCATATTATTTGGAATGAGACTATCATTCAGTGTACATGTATTATCAACACACCAAGCTTTTCATATTGAAATCAAACTTTACCAATAAATAAAACCAATGTGCCAATACCCATGGCCACATCTACACAATGCATCATTGCATTGACTTCAGAATATCATATATCCATTTCATGTATTCCACCATGGTGAGTTGGAAGTTATAGCTAATGCCTCAATTCATCATCCAGAATATTCCCCATTTACCTTCCTAATCATTTGGATACCTTCCTCTTCAATCCATACACAAAAATAGAAATATAATTCCCTTAGTTCTCTCACGTGTCAAAAAAGAGGTCACAGTACAAACATTAGTTATATAGGGGAACACCATTAGACACTTGTATGGCACTATATCCTTTCCATTTCCAACCTCAACATGACCTGACTTGATCTTTATTATCTCATACATAATATGCACTTAAATGTTTACATAAATCCATTCAAGCATTAATAAAATTTGTATACTCAAGACCCTTTTCCTTTCACTCCAATTCAAATATTGAAATTTAACTAAGGGAATTCTTACCTCAATTCCTTTTTATCAATTATGTATCATAAGTGACCGAATGCATACCTGCATGGAATTTATCGAATTACTTAATACTACATGATCAACTGATATTTTGTAGAAGCTCACATGCTTCTTTTATCAACCTCTTGATCAACATCTTACCATACCCATTTTCATCATACAAATGACTGTCATATACAACATCAACATCATCAATATTATTCTCAACCATGCTATAAACATTTTTCCTGGATACAAAATCCATCATTAGTCTTATTCAATTATTGTGACATTATTATTTCACACATAATGAGAAACTATTCTAAGTCTACAAGCTTTACAAAAGCATCATCAGGCATGTCCACATGCACAAATTCACATCAATATGCATTAAGCATTCAATCTCATCATTCCCACTTCTTGTACATGCATTCTATATTTCCTATATGCATTTTACATCTATTCCAATATGCTCTCCAATGCACATTTATTTCATCTCTATTTAGTTATTTTTGTTGTTGTAGATGATTGTCCTTAAATTCCTTTAGATTTTGGATACCCTATGCACTTCCATTATTCTCATCAATGCACCACTATTTCTTGTTCTGAACCTTTCTAGCCAATATGTCTTATTGGCCACTGCCACCTCACAATTTCTTCCTTTAAGCAAAGAATCTCATCCTAACTTTAATTTGGATGAAATTTTCAATACTCATAGTGTTGTAACATGCACCACTCTGTATGAATATAACAATGCAATCTAATTAACCACCCTCCATTTATTTGACCAAACTAGTCTTCAAATAAACCTCATTGATTGACATTTCAACATACTTAAATGTTTCTTTTATGTCATCTTTTCCGATATCTTTTGCTATCCATGGATTTTCCTAGTTTTAAATACTTCTCTTCACTTCATTGAGTGATTCACCATGAAGCACTACTTGGCCACTCAAGACCACTCTGCTCCAATTGAAAGTCACATTCCTCCATTCTCACATGTATTCTTCTTCCACTGTGAAATTTGATTTACAAGTGGACTTCTTTCTTGCTCTGAGCACTTTTAGGACAAAGTGGCTAATTCCTGGCTAGGAATTATTTTTAAGGCATTCCTATGCCTTCCTTTAGAGGTGAATCACCCATCCCATGAATCGCTCATCATCTCTAAGATCCTTTATTTTCTCTTTCTTTCAACTTTTCCAGCCTCACCACATTCTAGATTCAAGGTTATGGAGTCCCCCATAAGTCCCTATGCATGAACAAGACATTATTTACCTGTTGGCTTCATGTTTTATGTGAGAATATCTATCGATTTTCCTTTGCAATCCATTTAGACTCTATAGTAGTTGAATATTAACCTTTATCTACTTTTCCTGATTCCTTAACCTTTCATTACTTGCTCTGCATCCCTGCACTTCCTTCTGTATCTCCTTGATGCCTCAGCTAATTGTGCAAGCATTGACCTTCTTCCTTGTCTAATGGACCCTAGGATTAATCTAGAAAAGACCCACACATTCTTTATTCAAGACATCTGGTCATATTTTTAATAAGTCCTTTATATAACACTTTATCCTTGAGTGTTTCTATATTCATGAACAATAGCCCATTGTTAAAACTCACTTTCTTTATTTCCAAGTGGTTGCACTTCCAAAAGTGCTTTTACACCACTGCATGAGCATATGAAGTCTTATTTACCTAACAATCACTTATGGCATATAATTCTACCATGTTGGCCTCTGTATTAGATTTCCAGTAGCTATATTCATTCCTTGTTCTGATTTAGAAGCTCAAAGTTATGGCTTCCTAGAATTCGTTTTTTTGCTCAATTGTGTTCTTCAAGCCCACTAGTCACCCTCTAGATTTATTGAGAAATTGTCAAGATCAAACTAAATTTTGAGTGGATATTTGTATTCTTCTATCCAATATATTTCCAATGATTACTTTCTTGTTCAATTCTTATCACTGAGAAAAAAGTTATAGTCACTTGAATATTTCCAATTTACCCCTTGTTGTGCACCTTTCTCCAGGATGGTGCAAATAATCTCAAACACCAACTTTTTCCACTTAAAAAGTTAAATATGTTAAGAAGCAAGGAAATGTTTCTATGTGACATAGATAATAATGCTGACATTGAATTCACAACAACTCTTATATTGTCAAACTGACATTCCAGTCAAAATCTGCAACAATTAGGAAATGACAACTTTGTCCTTTTACACCTTCTCCCGACTTGGAAATTTTAGCCATGTTTAAGCATACCTACACCAAATCGTTTTGAATTTTTCCATAAACCCAAATGGGTATCTTAAATCATGCTTTTGGAACTATCTCTAAAAAAATCACCTTCATCCGGCCTCCAGGACGATAGTTATAGCTTGTAGAAGTTTAGACTACTTTCCCATTTTATCCCTTTATGTTGTAGGTGTCTTCTCTTCCATCATGTCGAATCGTGGGTGGCTAGATTACAAGTATGGTTATATGGATGTATTCTATGGTCCATGGGATTTCCAAAAACTACTCATGTGTCTCAAATCGACTTCCAAGCAAGGAGTTATGCCCTCTGGAAGTAAACCGAGGCTAAAAATATACCTTGCATTGTTTTAACTATAACTTTTCATATGAGCTTTGTTTTTTTCTTAGAATAGTCCATTGGAAATTTCTCACTGAGCTCTTTTATTTTAAGTAGAAAATTATATTATTACAAAAGGTATATACAATTTTCTCAATTTCATCTACCCGAAAATGTTGTTTAGGGCCTCAAAATTCTCTTGCAAATTGATGACCTTCAAAAACTGAAAATATTTTCATATAGATTGACTAATTTATTGTTGTAACAACTTGCCAAATAGACATGCACCCAACCTTGGGAAATCTAGCTAGCAGGGCATGGAACATGTCTGCCGAGTCCATGCATCATCATTTGATTTGTCCATATCACCATCCATCAATCTCCATCGACCATCGATCAAGCCTCCCACAATCCTATCAAGTTCTTTCTCGTGGATTTTTCCCATCAATAAGAATAAATTCTTCCACACTCACAGATCCTTCCAAAACCCAAATTTCAAACATTATCCACATTTTTCCATTGAAATTCCCCCATCAGAACATAATCTTGCCATGCTTATTGATCTTCTCGAAGTTCGAAGTCTGAACACTATCAGACTCACTCTATTGGACTTATCCATCAGGAACATCCTTTTCGAAAACCATTGGAAACATCATTTCCAAAAACCATCGGAAACAATACTTTCAAAGACCATCGGGAATAATTCCTTCCAAATATCATTGGAAACAACCCTTTCAAAGACCATCGGGATCAATCCTTTTGAACACTGTTGGGAAACAACACTTCTAAATATTGTCGGTAACATTCCTTCTGAAGATGTCAGCAACGACCCTTCCAAATACCATCAAGAACACTCCTTCCAAATACCATCATGAATGACCCTTTTGAATACTTTCGGACTTCAAACTCCATCCGGCATCATAGATTTCCTTTACAATTTTTGTTCAAACTTTTCGAATTCTAAAACTTGATGAAGTTGGGATTTCTTCCCAATCCATGTTGGATATTGACAAAAAATGATACCTTTATTGATAGAAAGCCAAGTCCACTTGCCTCTTCAAGGGGGAAACCTCCAACAAAGTAGAGCTCTATTGCAATAATTATGAAGAAAAGAATTTATGATGCCTTCTACTCCTATTTATACTAATTATACCTTCTAAAGAAAATTCTATAGGAAGATATTTCTATAAGTAGAAGATTCTATTAAGTATTCTTAGATTATACTTATACTTATTCACATTATTAAATAGGCCTTATTAACTAATGTCGGCCTTTATTACATGGAAAATGAGAGGGATTAGGGAGGTTAGGTCCCTAACATGCCCTCCCTCTTGAAGAATAGCTTTGTCCTCAAGGTTGGAAATGCATAAATTGTTACAAAATGGTATCTAGATCCCAAGTGGCATATTTTGGAGTTGTATCCTTCCACTAAAATAAAACTTCCTTGATGGTTCGTTGATGGAGACGATTCTCACGTTGGCCCAATTTAGGTAAGCCAATAATAAAATCCATAGAAATATCCCTCCAAATAGAAAGTGGAATCGAGAGTGGCTAGAGTGTGCCTGGAGCTTTGAATATTTCTCCCTTTTTGCATTGACATGTATCACATTCAACCACAAAGGTGTGAATTTCCTATTTCATACCGTCCCATAAAAAAGAACGTTTGACCTATTCATAGGTTTTGGTAAACCTTGAATGCCTAGTTGCGGGTGAAGCATGAAAATCAGAGAGGACCATGGGTCTAAGGTTCGATTTTTTCCTAAATACATGTGACCTTTATAGAGAAGCTCTTCATTGTGCCAAGAGTACCCCATAGAAGCTTGAGGATTCTATTGAAATTTTTAGATTAGGATAGAAATTTTGGTGTATTACAACCATTCCTAGTGAAAAAATTGGAGTTAGTTCGCTACAATGAATGAGAGGGAAAAGAGGGAACCTTCTTCTTCATATTTCCTTAAAAGAGCATCAACAACCACATTTTCTTTTCCCTTCTTGTAGATGATCTCATAATCATAGCCAAATATCTTGATCACCCATTTTTGTTGCTTCTGGGAGGAAATTATTTGCTCTAGAAAATACTTGACACTACGATGATTATGTTAGACAGTTGGTTGTCATTTATTTCAACCCTTAGAGGTTGATTTCAACCCTTGGAGAGGTCCAGAGGTGATGGACAATTGATTGACATTTGTATGATTGAGATTGATGGTGAGTTAGTTGGGTGCATTTGATGTAGTCTACATGTATCCCTAGAGGTGTGGTTATGGGACTCGAAGTTGATTAAGGAATATGGACAAGAAAGACAATCTGATTGCATGGAATACTATCATATATGGATAGTACACGTCGTGTTGTTTCCAGTGATATTTGGTACATTACGTGGCTCCTCACGATTGAGGAGATATGGCTTTGTGAAGTTGCAAGACCCTCGAGAATATTCTAGAAACCCCTAGAAGGTCAACAAGAAGTCAATTATTCTAGAAGCTCCTAGAAATTCATCAAGAAGTTTCCTAGTCAAAGTGGTTGCAACTAGGATTTAATTATGGGTAAATTTGTTGCAATAAGAAAATAATTAAAAATAAATTAGTTGCAACAAGAAGTTATGAGTCTATTAATTATGGGTAAAGTAGTTATAACAAGAAAGTGGGTTATCCCTAGAAGAGGGAAGATGGGTAAAATAGTTAGAAGGTGACCCGTAAAGGAAGACACTTCGAAAGTATAAATAAGAGATCAAGAGACTCCCATCAAAACCTATTGAGCACATTGAATATCTATGTTGTAAAGTGTTATGGGAAGGTACTATTGACATATATGTGTGAAGTGATCCAGTACGAATCTAAAGTGAAAGGGCTGAGGAAACGAAGGTATGAAGGAGAGAAAGTTTTGGAGCTGTAGAGAATGTGATTGTTCCAGTTTTTTTGAAGTTATACACAATTTTTGGAAGGAAAGGTTGCGTAAATCCATGGACCACATGCATAGAGAAGCACGAACATCCACGAGCTTCCGAGCAACAAGGTCGCGTACATGCCATCCGCGAGTTGAAGAAGGGAAAGCCACAGACATACGCAGGTCATAAAGGAAGAAAGTGCGGACCTCTACAAGAAGTAGAAGAGGAAAGCGAAGATCTATGAATAGATCGATGAAATGGTTTGAAGAGAAGTTCATCCCAGGTTGGTAATGGTTAGAAAAGTATGTTTCTCTGAGTTCTAATGCAACAAGATTTCTACATAGTTAAAAGGTATGTTATATGATTTGTTGAGAGTGTATCTTTGTGAAGTTATGGAGCATGATTGAGGCATGTCTTAGTGAGTCTTGGTAGATTCCCTCTTGGATGTATAACACTTGTTGTAGAGTATGATTTGAGGCAGATGTGTTGAGGCACATTGATGGTGCATATCTAGGTTATACTAGTATATCTTGTGGTGCATTATCAAAGAATTTGTTGGTAATCTTGGTACATGTTTGGTATATTATTATTACATGTTTGGTACATGACTAGAGGATATGGTTTGAGATATAATCTTAGTGATCTTGGTGACTAGATCTGATTTGGTTGATGCATGTCTTGATGATGGTTGTGAAATGTTTTGAGTTGGTTTAGTTGATGCACATTTTGGTGATACGATGAATATGGTTGAGCTTTGTGTTTGGTGATTGATCTATGTGATTATATTTGATTTGGTTGATGAGAGTGATGTGACAGGTTATTGAGATAGGTTGATGTGACAAGTTGTTGAGACATGTCGATGTGAGAGGTTGTTGAGATGGGTTGATGTGACAGGTTATTGTGACAAGTTGATGTGGTAGGTTTACAGTGACAGGTTGTTTGATTCAGTGGTAGTGACAGGTTTTCTACATTTATATTTCAGGGTGATTAGTGTTGGACCTCGACCAAGTTTTGAGGAAACATTGGTCAGGTTTGACCACTTTTGTACTTCGACAGGCTGGTCGAAGATGGAGCACCCAGGTGGAGCTGAGATCACGGGATCTCACTTGTTTTGTGGACCCAACAAGGGGTTCACTAGGGTTTTGGGTATTAGGTTTTAGGGGATATTGGCCCATGGGTTTACCCATGTTTAGGCCTTTTTTTAAGGGATGTAAAAATATAAATAAGAAAAGAATGTAGAAGTAGCAATGACTAGAAAGCGGTGTAAGTAGCTAAGTGCAAGAGGCAAGTAGTTTTGAGTTGCTTTGTGCAATAGATTGTGTATGTAAGGCTTTGTGCATAATAAAGGATTTGGCTCTGTGCCTTGACATGATTTTGGGAAGGTGGAACTGGTGCTTAGTGCGTAGATCACCTGTCCAGTGTGAAGCTTGGATCTGTGGCTTAGTGCACAGGAGAGGATGGGTGTAAGATATTGAATACAAATAAAGAAGAAGAAGTCCTTGGTGGACATAGCCCCACATTGGGGTGAACCACAAAAATATTGTGTTGATGGTTTGCTTTGTGCTATATTGATTATGCTGTGAATCTGCTTAGTGCATTGAATGTTATGAATGATAGATAGATCTATGAATGTTTAATGCTTTGCATATGTTGTGTTAGATCTAACTTATGATGCTAAGTGAAATGTGTATTTTGTCATTATTACTGCGTTGATCTGTACTTAGGGTTTGATATGCGATGTGAATAAATCTAATGAATTAATATACATTGTTCCTAAGTACCCTGCAAAGTTTTGTAATCATAGATCTGTGTCCCAGCTTGGTTATAGACACTTGAGTCTTGTAACCCCCCTCCCTCTACCTCGAGTGAGGCTTCACCTTCTTCACAGGTGTTGGAGAAAGGGCTGATAGTTAGGGGTTTGTTTGTGCATTGTTGAAGCATTGAACCCTGGGTATGCCCCTGTGCCAACAAATGGTTCCGTTGTCGGGACCTAAAACTGTGATTGTTGGGAAATGAAGTAAAGAAAAGAGAAGCTTTGTGCATAGATCTGCTAATGTAGTGTGCAATATTCTACTTAACTTGGGAATCTTTGTGCTAAGAAAAAAACACGATCTGAAGAAAATAGGTAAGATCTTGAAAGAGGTAAAGATTTTTACTTTGCTAGAATAAGATAAGTGAAAATTTTTGTTTCAAAAGAATGAATCTAAGTACATTTGATAGATTTTTTCCTAGTCTAGAAGCTAGGGTACAATTAGAAGAAAGATTTGATCTGAATAAATTTGATAGAAATAGAGAAAGATATGTTATTCCTATGCATAGAAAGAAATTTTGGACTAATGAGTGGATGTAGAAACCTAGAAATATTTTTTGCAGATTGCAGGTCCAACACTGTGATCCTAGTGCGCAGTACAAGAAAGGTTGGGGAACATTTAAAATAAAGAGAGGATTGACATTATGTTATAACTGTAAAAGATCAAAACATCTTGCTAAGGAATGCCCTGGTATAGGTCCTATTTGTCTTTATTGTAAAACTGTTGGTCATGAAGTTGAAGATTGTCTAAGAATGATTGCTAAAGTTGAAAGGATGAATGTGAGACAAGAAAACTATCAAGAGAATAAGAGCATGTTAAAGAATCATTAAGAGAAAGAATCAGAGGAAGCTTAGACTATGTTAGTACAGTTAAAAGAAGCAATGAATGCTCACAAAGATGTCGATTTATCAAAGATATTGAAAAAAAACAACACATAGATACAAGAATAGGAGACTTCGACATAGAGTGTGTCTTGGATGACGAAACACTAGTGAATATTATGACAGAAAACACCTGGGAAATTTTGGGAAATCCCACTATGGTACCTTCATTGGGAAGAATAGGCTTGTTTAAAGGAAAGATGATAACCTTGTGTGGAAGAGTTACTAATGTGCCTGTTATCATCCATGGAACATCAACTCAATAAGAATTTGAAGTTATTAGGTTTGTTGAGAACAACACCCCTTTTCCACTTTTGTTAGGAAAGTCTTGGATTGAGAAATATCAGATCAAAAGGAAATCAGAGGAAGAAGCTACTGAAAAGAAAAAGCAAGAACTAAGGTATTTCATAGCTAGAAAAATAGATCGACTGATAGAAGAACAAGAAGTTGAGTCGAAGCAATCGAAGGCAAGAGAAGTAGTTGTTGAGGTTGAAAGAACATAGGAAGGTTTGAAGGACCTATACATACAAGAAATAAGTATATCCACCCAGGAAATAGTAAGAGAAGGGATATTAACTTCGAACCCTTTGAGCGCACATCAACAATGTGAAGTCACTTTGCTAGGAGAAGATAAGAATAAGAATGGAAAGAGAAATTCAGAAACAGTTAGAGAGAATCAAATCACAAGAAATAAGGCAAGGAAGCTTAGTAAGAAGAAGGCTAATTTGGAAAAGATACAAGAAGTTACATAGAACAAATGGAAGATTTCACAGATTGGAACTTCGCAAGAGGCAGGTTTGCAGGATTTGAACCTCGCCAGAACAAGAGAACTGCGTAGAATGGGACTTCGCCCTGGTGAAACTATATGACCGTTGGAGGTGCCCCGACCATTAGAACGATGCTCCAGAATGGGTAGGAAACACATTTATGGGCGGATAGATCATCGTTAAATGTTGATACTGCGCCATAACTGAAGGATTCACATTGATTGAGGCATTCTTGTCTGTTGGAGAAATCTGTTACGACACTTGCTTAGTTAACTTGTTGGACATTGCGTCAGGACCACTTTTTGCTACCCATGATTATCTAAGACAAGAAACGAAGTGATTGTGTGTGTCAAACTGTGCTATTAGACCTTTCCATTTATTTTTTACTCCACTATCTGTTCACCTACCATGACTTATTTGTTAACAATGAGAATGTCAACAGAGGGCACTGAGCTAGAGAAGTTTGTTGAAGAGGTTTTGAAGACATTTATGGATGATAAAGCTATGTCTTAGGGAGTATAGGCATCTTTGACTAGGGTGCTTCAGAATTCTACTTCGACTGGACGACGTTCAAAACGTGCCAAAACCTGCGACTGAGAAGCGAAGTAAGCATCACGACAATCTGGCTAATGCGAAGCAGATCCCATCGATATTAGTGGACTATATCCCACCTTTGGCTGGCATGGTTAAAAGAGACAACATTCCAAGGCAGTTCGAATACACATTGATCATCGCGTACATTCCAAAGGGAATACGCATAGTTGGAGCCCAGTTAGGACAGATCCCATCCTTGAAGAACAATGATTTCAACCTTAGAGACAGAAAGAACCATGCCATGCTCCCACCCCATAGATATTTTATGAAGATGACCGGGAAGAAGCCTCACATAGTCTCCCAACCTTGGATTAAGGATCTCGCGCAGTCCACGATACTGAACGTAATGAAGATCCCTCATTTCGGTCGACATCAGGAGGTTAATGCTTGCGTTAAACTCCTCTTGTTGTGCTATCATGGAGGATATATGTGGCTCAACAAGCACATTATTGTGGATCCAGCGCTGATCCACTTGATCACAGGGCTAATTATCCAGGGATCGAAACCTCAACAGTTCTACCCAGGGAAGACCTCATATCGCTCCCTGGCACAATGCATTAAGGAGGCATACAACAAAGTTGAGAAGGGAAATAGAGGCTACAAGGTAGCCTCCATCTAGGATGGCACAGTGTGCCTAGCTTGCCAACTCATAGCTAGAAATATCGTTAGAAAGTGTTCGACAACATAGGTATTCCAACAGAGGACGAACACCTTCAGTAACCACTCACATATCCAGATCAAAGATCAACACACCGATGTTTTCACGTGGTAAAACCCCTACGGGGAAACATCCACGACCCCAGCCAATGCGGCCACTTGGAGCAGTTTATCAATGCAAAGAAAAAGATTACAGAGAGATTTTACAAGAGATTTTCTCACAATCGATCATCGGCAAATGACCCTCCATGCTCTTTAAATAGAGATCATGGACCAATCGGGTGTTAATCCACGGATCAATGGTCGTTAATATAGAGGAGAGTATGAACCTTCAGATTACTCTATGTCGGGAACATATCGTGACCATCGGATTTCCTAACTACAAATGCATACTAATGAATACTAAAGAAACACACTTTTACCTAATGACATATTAGACCAAGTAGATCTTAACTAACTCCTAAGTGTCTAAATATCCTAACATCGCCCCTTAAGAACAACTTGGGATAGGATTGAAGGATTTACAATAATGACACAATATGAGAAGGAAGGAGGCATTAGAGCCTATCCCCCCTTAATGACAGCTTCCTGAACTCCTAACATAGATCGAAGTTTGGAAAACTTCGCTTCTATAAGAGACTTTGTGAAAATGTCTGCAACTTGATCTTCTGTAGGGAAAAAGAGCACTTCAATAACTTGATCATGAATGAGCTTTTTGATGAAGTGCATGTGTAGCTCGATGTGTTTGCTACGCTGATGTTGAACTGGGTCTTTGGCAAGATTGATGGCACTTTGATTGTCACACCAAAGTCTGGTTAGATGATGGTGCTGGAATCCAAACTCTGAAAGGATCTGTCGAAGCCATAAGGCTTCCTGACTTGCATTTACCGCTACTCGGTACTCTGCTTCAGCTGAAGAAAGTGCAATAGCCTGTTGTTTCTTACAGGCCCAAGTGATAGGTCATGAACCAAGGTTGAAAACATAACCTGTAGTAGACTTCCGATCATCGGGGTCGCCAGCCCAATCTGAATCAGTGAAACCAACCAAGAAGGGAGTCCCCCCTGAACTGTAATGTATCCCAAACTAAACAGTACCACGAACATAGCGAAGTATCCTTTTAGATACTTTCTAATGGCTTTCATGGGGTGTTTGCATATATCGGACAAAAAGACCAACATCAAAGGAAAGATCAGGATGAGTATGAGTCAAGTATAAGAGGCTACCAACTAACTGATGATACAGGGTGGCATCAACTTCAAGAGAAGTACAAGTGGCAGAAAGCATTGCAGCCTAAAAGTGAGAAGTGTATATTTGTTGGTTATTCTGAAGATGTCAAAGGTTATAGACTTCTTCAACCACATTGTAATGAAATTATTCTTCGAAGAGATATTAAATTTGATGAAAATCTCTTGGCATGCGAGCCTAATTCGGTGGTTGTATCTTCTTTAGCCTGCGAGCCATCTTTGACAGTTGTGCCTTCTTTTGTTCCTATTCTGGATTCTTCTTCAAATGATGAAAGTGAGGATGAAAATCCACCTCCGCCTGCTAACATTCCTCCAGCTGAGTCCTTTGAACCTGAATAAGCACCAGTTCCATCACTTCCTAGATGGGTCCATTCAACACAAGAAGCAGCTGGTGATCTTGTCGGTGATCCTTCAGATCAGTGTCGAACACATTCTTAGTTCCAGTGAGCCTCTTCTCTTTTGGCTCAAGTTTCATAAACTCATGATCCAGAGACATTTGCAGAAGCTTCTGGTCATCCAGACTGGGATACAACAATGAATGAGGAGTATTGTTCTTTAATGGAAAACAATACTTGGGATCTTGTACCTCTTCCAAAAGGAAGAAGACTTGTTAGATGCAAATCGGTATACTGAACTAAGTATGCATCAGATGGAAGTATTGAAAGACACAAAGCTCAATTAGTTGCCAAAGGATTTTCCCAAGTTGAAGGCATTGACTATAATGAAACCTTTGCCCCTGTAGCCAAAATGAATTCCATCTGCCTTGTTCTTGCCCTTGCCGCCTCACATAAATGGGAGGTCCATCAGATGGATGTTAAATCTTCCTTCTTGCATGGTGATTTGAAAGAAGAAATCTACATGGAACAACCTCCTGGTTATGTCCAAAATGACTCTAGCCTTGTTTGTCACCTCAAGAAATCTCATTATGGTCTCAAGCAAGCTCCTCGAGATTGGTATGCCAAAATAGATAACTTTCTTATTGCCACTGGATTAAGATTTTCCATTACACCAAAACCCGCAGGTGTTAGTAAACTTCCAAATCAGCAACATCACCTTGAGTGGGTGGTTAGTCCCATGTTCCCAGCATGGTGGTTAGTCCACGAGAGGTGCGGTGGTTAGTCCAACACCCCCCCTCCAACGTAACTCGAGGGAATTGAACCTGGGCCAAGGCTCTGATACCATGTTCGACAACACAGGTATTCCAATAGAGGATGAACACCTTCAGTAACCACTCACATAACCAGATCAAAGATCAACACACTGATGTTTTCACGTGGTAAAACCCCTACGGGGAAACATCCACGACCCCAACCAACGCGACCACTTGGAGCAGTTTATTAATGCAAAGAAAAATATTACAGAGAGATTTTACAAGAGAGTTTCTCACAATCGATCATCGGCAAAT
>ML780855.1:981456-1041706 GCA_009831015.1 Picea engelmannii | reverse complement strand
GATCCTAAGAAGAAATGGAAGAGCACATTCCAAATGGGATTCCACGATTTGATGGAAGCAATTATGCATATTGGAGTGATAGAGTGAAGACTTACTTGAAAACTTTGGGAGTGGATATTTGGTACTCAATTTTAAATGGCTATGCAATCCCAAAGGATGTTCCAACCAATCCAAATGATAAGAATTCAATGAGTCACAATTCAAAATCTAGACATGTTATTCTAGGAGCACTGACACCAACTATTTCAAGCAAAGTGATGGGTTGCAATACAACTAATGAGTTATGGGACAAACTCAATGCATTTATGAAGGTGATCCTAAATTCAAGCAGGTCAAGCTTCAATGACATAGAGAAGACTTTGAAAAATTGAAGATGGATGAAAAGGAAGATATTGCATCCTAGTTTCTTAGAGTTGATGAAGTTGTCAATGCTATTAGAGGATTATGAGAAGAGATAAATGAATCTTTGGTTGTACAAAAGGTGTTAAGATCACTCCTCTTGAAATATGATGCTAAGGTCTCCTCCATTGAGGAAACTAGGGACTTGACCAAAATGACAATGGATGAATTACATGGGTCTCTAATAGCATATGAAATAAGAACATGTACATAAATTGACCAACCAAATAAGGAAGCAACCTATAAATCCATAAAGAAGACATAAGAGATGAAACACAAGGCAGAAGAAAGATCAGATTGTGACCTTGATGAAGAAATAACAAATTTTGTAAGAAGGCTTCAGAAGGGATCCGACAGATACAAAGGTAAGTCTCCTCTCAAATTCTTTAATTGTGGTAGAGTAGGACATATTGTTGAAATATTCCATTATGAAAAAAGAATCTTCGACAAGAAAAATAGTTTCTACTCCAAGGATGTTGGCACCTCTTCAGAAGAGAGTGATGAAGAAGAAAAAGATGCAGAAGAAGTCCTCTTCATAACCCAAGAAACCCATAATGATGATCAAAATAATTGTAAAGAAGAAGAAGTCATGTCTAAAGAAGAATCTGATGAAGAAACAATCCTTGATTCTTTTTGGGGATTCAAAAAAAACACAGAAAGTGAACAAGAAGGTGAGATTCTTGGAAAATTGAAGGATGTAGAAATTGAAAATAGGAAGCTCAGAAACACAAATAGAAGGATAAGAAGTGAATTGAGTAGTTGTGAAGAATAGAATCATAATCTTGAAAAGACTATTGACAACTTGAAGGAACAATTAGACTATTATGAGAAATTGAAAGTAGAATTGGATCACACAAAAGAGTAACTAATATTGAAAATAGAGAAGTCGGAGAAGTTTGAAAGAAGCACTATAAATTTAGATGAAATCCTTATCAGTCAAAGATCACTGAACGATAAGACAGGACTAGGATACAATGCCAATTTGAAGGAAGATGAAAAGGATTGAACCAACACTCCAAAAAAAGTTGAAGAACATCTCTTGTCAGGTATGACGGAAATCAAAGATCAAGATTCATAAGGAATGAAACACCAACAAGACCCTCTTCTAACAATATGAAAATATTTTTCTCGGTCATTGTTATACTTGTGGAAATTTTGGACACAAAGAAATCAATTGCAGAATCAATGAAAGGGACAACTATGCAAGAAACATGAATGGTGTAAATAGTAGATATGGAAATGTTCATGGAGCTTCCATCATAAGTTATAATCCATTTTCCTCGTTGATGGACCAAAATATTGTATGTTACAAATGTAATAATCTTGGTCACAAAGTATGAAATTGCAGAGATATGAAAGAATATGATCCTATGCCATATGTCCCTAAACCAACCATAGTATGGAGAAGGAGATAAATTCCAAACAATGAAGATTGTTGAATAACATTGATCTATGAAGAATGTAAAGAAGAATATGAATGGTACATAGACAATGGATGTTCTCCACACATGACCGAGGATCAAAACAAATTCATCAGCTTGAATAGAAAGGGTGGAAATGTTGCATTTGGAGATGACTCATCTACTAAAATAATTGGAAAAGGGTTAGTAAATATTGGAAGTGAAAATATAAAAGAAGAGATGTCCTATTAGTTGAATATTTGAAGCATAATATTCTTAGTGTCAACAAAATGTTTGATCAAGGATATACTCTCACGTTTGACTCATGAAGATGAAAAATTAGAGAAGAAGGTTCATGAAAATTGGTTGCAACCGCAACAATAAGACCAAGTAACATATACATCCTAGACCAAGAGAAGAGAAATAATATTGAAGACACACAAAATACCTTGAAGGAAGAAAAAGACCAGAAGACCGGAGCCACCCCAAATAAGAGAGTTACCTTTTTCCATTGAATTCAAGGGGAGCAACCCCATCCTTTTCCATTGATTTAAAAGGGGGAGATAAACTAGGAGCATGCTTCCAGGGGGATCATGAGTGTCACCATCAATTCCAAAGGGGGATATTGTTGGAAGATTGGTTGTTGTCATTGATTTCAACCCTAGTCATTGGTTTTGGAACCCAAGATTGATGAAGGTATTTTAACATGAAGGTCAATGCACATGCATATACAACACCCATGGATGGATAGTATACTTCATGTCATTTTCGATGGTATGTGGCACGTCACGTGGATCCTCATGGTTGAGGACAATTTATTTTTTGAAGATGAACATGTGAATTTATAGGTCGGCCCTGAAGATAATTAAAGAAAGGAATTACAAAATGAGAAAGTGATAGGTCGGCCCTAATGTAAAAAGGAAGTGTCACACCAATTATAAATACACATTGAAGAAATATCATTGTATTATCCAATAAAGTGTGATAGAGCTAGCATAAGTAGGTTTGCAATTATGCTAGGGATATGTGTGAATTTCAACATGGAGAAAGTCTAAGGTGGTGAAGTCTGAAAGGCCTGAAAGTATTGGAATTTAAAAAACCCTGGTTTTCTGAGGCATACATGAGCTGACAATATACCATGTAGCGTACATACATGGGCTGACAGTATAATAGGTAGAATACATACGTGGGATGAAAATATAACAGGTATCATACATACACGGGATGATTGAAGACATGTAGTGTACATGAAAAAAAGGATTGAGAAAGCTCTAAAGAAGGAACATCTTGGCATATGGTTCAAGTTTCTAAGTATGGTTATGGTCTATTGATGATATTATCAGTGATATGGTGATGTAAAGCTTCATTATATTTTGTGTATTCTTGGGTGGAAGGAAGGGGAAAGGATAAAGGATTTAACCCCCTCTTTATCTTGGAGGATTGTATCTTCCCTTGGAGTTTTATCCCTCCCTTGAACTTGGAATTTGTAGCTTCTCTTAGAAGTCATTACTTCCCTTGAACAATAACTATTGATTACTTCCCATATATTGTGCATGGTGTATTGTGGTGTATTGGTGTAACTCTTCTACTATTGCTCATTGTTCATTGGATATAATTGAATATATAATTTGGTTGAAGTATAAGTTGAAAAAGTGTTTAAATTGTACTTGATACTGATTCACCCCCCTCTTAGTATCAATAGAAAAGAGCAAGATTTATGCAAAAGTATTCAAAGGAAGGAATCATGGTCAATCATAATCTAAGAAAAATGATAAAGACACATCTTAGAGAATACCCTCCACATTCAATCCACAAAGAAGCTTCAATCATGATCAACCAAGGTAGGAATTCAAAAGGACTACACCATTCACTCATAGGTATGTAAATTTTTTTTATGGTTATTGTTTTTATTGTACTAACTTTGGACATAAAGTTGCATATTGTTGGGCTTTTGGAAGAATTTTTCAAGCAAGAAATACTTGTGTGGCCCCACACAATATTGAATGTTACAAATGCCACAATTATGGTCACATAGCTCGTGATTGTAGAAGTATTATGGATACTTCCTTGAGAAAGAAAATGGATATCAGACATAAGAAGGTTTGGAAAAGAAAAAGGAAGATCAAATGAATGAAGGGCATCCAGAAGTTATACTCTCAAGATTGGCAACAGTACAACTTGATGAAGACAAATATACAGAGAAAAAGGAATATGTCAGATACAAAAAGGTTTGGAGAAAAATGAAAAATAAGAAGAACAAGTGAATAACGAACAGGTCCTAGAAATCACAGGATTTGCAATAGTGCAAGAAAGAAAAGAAGAGCAGGTGAATAAAGAACATGTTCAAGAGATTGTACTTTCAGGAATTGTAGTTAAAAATCAATCCACAGAAAGAAAGAAAGAAGTCATAGTTCAAAGAGATGATGAGTCTACAGAAGAAGAGGAAGATTACTCTACATTAGAGTGAGTATTTTTCTGAGCCACTCGGCTTGGAGACTCTCAGTGAATATGAATATCGACAAGGGGAGTTACCTTTTTTGTTAAAGATGGAAACAAAGAGAAAGAACATATGAATGAAGAAAGGGGGAGAAACCCCAAGGAGAGATACCCTTTGCCATTGATTTCAAAGAGGGAGAGTTAGAAACATTAATGAGGAGAAATGGTCATAGGGGGGCATGAGTGTTGGAGCATCAATGTTTCCATCAATAAAAAAGGGGAATATTGTTGGACAGTTTGTTTAGATAGTTGGTTGCATTGATGTCAAACCATAGAGATTGATGTACACCCTTGGAGAGGTCCAAAGATGATGGAAAGTTGATTGACATTTGTATGATCAAGAATGATGGTGAGTTAGTAGGGTGCATTTGATGTAGTCTACATGTAGCTCCAAAGGTGTGGTTATGGGACTCAAAGTTGATTAAGGAATATGGACAAGAAGGACAATGTAATTGCAGAGAATACTATCATAGATGGATAGTACATGTCATGTTGTTCTTGGTGATATGTGGTATGTTATGTGGCTCTACACTGTTGAGGAGATATGGTTTTTTGAAGTTGGAGGACCCTCAAGAATATTCTAGAAGCCCCTAGAAGGTCAACAAGAATTCAATTATTCTAGAAGCTCCTAGAAAGTCATTAAGAAGTTTTCTATTCAAAGTGGTTGCAACTAGGAGTTAATTATGGGTAAAGTTGTTGCCATAAGAAAATAATTAAAAATAAATTAGTTGCAACAAGAACTTATGAGTCTATTAATTATGGGTAAAGTAGTTGCAACAAGAAAGTGGGTTAGCCCTAGAAGAGGGAAGATGGGTAAAACAGTTATAATATGGCCCCTAAAGGAAGGCACTTGGAAAGTACAAATAAGAGATCAAGATACTCCCATTATAACCTATTGAGCACATTGAATATCTATGTTGTAAAATGTTATGGGGAGGTATTATTGACATATCTATGTGAAGTGATCCAATATGAATGTGAAGTGATAGGTATGAGGTAGCGAAGTTTTGAAGGAGTGAAAGTTTCGAAGCTGCAGAGAATGTGACTATTCCATGTTTTCTAAGGTTATCCACAATGATCCGGATTATTTTCGACACAAAATGAGATCAAAGATATAATAAAGAAATGCATAGAGATATCGTAGATATTCAATAACATAACAGGAGTATATCAAATATGCAACCATAAACACAAATATACAGTAATACACGATTTCTATTAATGAAATAAATGTACAGAGATTGTAAAATACAAAGTGAAAGACTCGATATAATGGTGGCAACTTATCTTTGAGAAGAGATGTGACGGCTACTCGCATTCGCAAGAAGATGATTAAAATGAGGATTTGAAGGCCTTTTTATAATAAGAAGGAATGCCAAAAACCCAAGACATCCAAAAACCTCACCCTAGGAGATGAAGCGCCAAAAGTCATGTGGGCCCCGTTTGGGTAAGTGAGTACATCAACTTCCCGGGGTCATAACTTTTGCATACAATCTCTGTTTTAGGCATGTGATAGCTCGTTGGAAAGATATCATCAAGGAGATTCATTTTGGGGGCTCAATCATGCCTTTGGATATAATTTAGAACCTCAATCTTTAAAAACCTTCATTTGGGCCCTCAAAATGGCCCCTGAAGTTAAAAACTGCTAAAAATAGTAAATTGCCAAAATTGTCAGAAAATTGTTTTGAGCCAACCGGAAAAGGTGGGTGGCCACCGATATCCACCTAAATCAATCCTGCCTCATTAGGAAGAAATGGTCTCTATTGCATTGAGTTCCCGAGGGAGAGGAAAAAACGTTCGCTGAATCTGCATCTTGGTGAGTTGCTTGCCTTGTTGGAGATGTCGCGCTGCTCAGTTTGTGGAAGTATATCATGAACCTATTGAGGCTAAGGTTGTTCAAAAAGTTGGGATACATGAGAGGATGGTGTGTAGAAGGAATATTTGTGCTTTGCTACAACCTTATCGACCTACTTCTATTGGATAGAAGGTGCTTGGGGCAAGGTTGTAGTGGTTCCAATGTCCTTTTGTTCCCCTTTTGAACAGATTGTGAAGAAGCTAAATTTTGCAGTATGAGATACTACATTGCGACACTTTTTTGGTGGAAGAGTAGTCAGAACTACCTCTAGTATCCTATAGAGATGACCCCCCAAAGTAACAATGAAACTAAGGGGTCGAGACTCATAAACAACATGGCGTCTCTGCATATATGGTTGTCCCAAGAGGACATCACAAACATCCAATGGGGAAACATCACATAATACCTCATCCTTGAAGGGTGGATTCCGTATGACAATCGACACTGTTGGCTGACATGAAGATCTCATCCTTGTCGAAGCCACCCGATGTTGTATGGTTGCAGGTGTGGTGTTGTCGACAATCCCAATTGTTTGACGACCTCTACTGAGATGAGGTTTTTCTGGCTTATACTATCAACAATAAAATGCAGCGGGGTCCCCTTCACCCACATCTATGAATGAAAAAGGTGCTCCCCCTCTTCAGGGTCTGTTGGTTCTTCTAGTTGAATTGTTGTCGTCACAACAATAGCAATGGGGTCTGCGTCAATGGTCTGTCCTTTACCAGTATTTTTAGAATCAGATTTTGATTCAGGGTTCAGCTCCTTGTATTTGATCTCAGCCACCAATGACTATTTTGAGTGACATTCATCGGTGTTGTGCCAGGGGATTTTGTGGAAATCACACCATTTTTTGGTGTCCTTCTTTGTCTTCCCATGACTCTTCTTTTCCTGTGTCTTGGACTAGTTCTCATGAGACTGTTTGTTAGGGCCGTCTTTGTCATACTTTGGTTGTTGTGGATTTGTAGACCCGAATTCCCATTTGTTCTGGTGCTTAAATTTCTTCTCAATTTTAATAGCATATCGATAAGTAGCACTGAGTGATGAGATGTCTAGAAAATCCATTTAAGTCTGGATGTATCTGTGTAGAGCCCCACGGTATTTCAGAACCAAATGTTGCTCGAAGTCTTTGATACCCATCTTGGCGTGCAAGGTATGGAAGGTATTGGTGAACTCCGGAACTACTTGGCCCCTCTCTTGCCGCAGTGTGGTCCAGCTCATGTACTGGTCCTCATAGTTTCGAATAGGGTAATACTGTTCCTTTACCGCATCCACAAAAAAATCCCAAGTGGGATCGACCCCATATATTTCAGACTCCTCTGTGGAACTCTGCTCCCAATAAGTTTCCCACAAAGGTTTGACATGGGGGAGAGATTTAAGGAGTGTGAAGGTGATCTTTTCTTTGTCGGAAAATTTGTCGACAGAGAAATAACCTTCTAGCAAATTTAACCATTTGTCTAGGGCTTCTGCATCTATATGTCCTTCAAATAGAGGAATATCAAAATTAATTTGTACCTTAAAAGGCGAGGTGCCTCCAAAGTGGTCGCTTGATGAAGATGCGCCTTTTGCTATCGGTAGGCGTTGAAGGATGTGGGAAAAATTCTCCATCATTTCATCCCTCTATCGCGTGAGAGATTGCTCAAGCAATAGACTGATAGGATTGTCTACTCCATCATTTTTCTTGTCTTCCTCCATTGAGGGTTTCTTGGGTGTGCGAGAGTGATTGTCCTCAAGAGAGACAAGCTCGAGACCCAACTTTATATACTCGGACCTCGTCGGGGACATGCACTGAAAAAAACGATTAAGAACAACCTTCTCTGATACCACTGATCCAGATTATTTTCGGCACGAAATGAGATTAGAGATATAATAAATAAATGCACAGAGATATCGCAGATATTCAATAATATAAAAGGAGTATATCAGATATGAAACCATAAACATAGATATACAGTAATACATGATTTCTATTAATGAAATAAATGTACAGAGACTGTAAAATACAGAGTGAAAGACTCGATAGAATGGTGGCAACTTATCTATGAGAAGAGATGTGATGTCTACTCGCATTTGCAAGAAGATGATTACAATGAGGCCCTGAAGGCCTTTTTACAATAAGAAGGAATTCGAAAAAACATAGACATCCAAAAACCTAACCCTAGGAGATGAAGCACCAAAAGTCATGTGGTCCCCGTTTGGGTAAGTGAGTACATCAACTTCCTGGGGTCGTAACTTTTGCATACGATCTTCGTTTTAGGCATGTGGTAGCTCGTTAGAAAGGTATCATCGAGGAGATTCATTTTGGGGTCTCAATAATGCCTTTGGATATCATTAAGAACCTCAATATCGAAAAACCTTCATTTGGGTCCTCAAAATGGCCCCAGAAGTTAAACACTGCTAAAAATATTAAATTGCCAAAATTGCCAAAAAACTGTTTTGAGCCAGCTGGAAAAGGTGGGTGGCCACCGATATCCACTTGGATCACACAATATATAGAAGGACAGGTCGACCACATCTGCAGGCCATGAACATCCATGAGCTTTAGATAAATAGGGTCGCGTACAGGTCATCTGCGAGTTGAAGAAGGGAAAGCCGCGGACATACACGGGTGGGAAAGGAAGAAAGTGTGGACATACGCAAGTAGTATAAAGGAAAGAACATATCTATGAAGATATTAGTGAAAGGGTTTTAAGAGGTGTTCATCCCACGTTGGTAATGGTCAGAAAGATATGTTTTTCTGAGATCCGATGCAACATGATTTCTATAGAGTTAAAAGGTATGTTATATGATTGGTTGAGAGTGTATCATTGTGAATTTGTGGAGCATACTTGAGGCATGTCTTAGTGAGTCTTTGTAGATTCAATATTGGATGTATGACACTTGTTGTAGAGTATGACTTGAGGTAGATCTGTTGAGGCACATTGCTGGTGCATATGGTTATACTGGTATATCTTGTGGTGCATTATCAAAGAAATTTGTTGGTAATATTGGTACATGTTTGATATATTATTAATACATGTTTGTGATCCAAAAAGGATCCATAGAAGGCTAAGAACAACTCATAACTCACAGAGGAAACTCGGGATGCTCATAATGGCTTCAACAGATAGAGAAAGGGAAAAAATTCAAAGTTCTCAAAACTCATTGAAAATGACATGATCGCGAAGAGCACATTGCAGGATTTCTAACGACGCAAACTTCTCATCAAACAAAGTTATGGATTGAAATATATTTGCGGTCAAAGTTTGGTCAACCTAGCCCAGTCAGTAGGGGATGAGACAACATCCCTACTGCTGACGTCATCATCCGTACGGATGATGTCAACATCCATACAACACACATGGTAGGACCAGGAAGGCGACATGTGTCATGCTGACGTCAGCATGATAACATGGTATCACCAGAGGCTGCCATGTGTCACCTAGTTTTGGTACTTTCAGGTCGATCTGTGGACCAATATGATTGTGCCACGTGGAAGTCCGTACAATCCATATGCTGAAGTGACATGATGATGTGGCATGATGATGTGGTGTGATGATGTGGAATGATGACATGGCAGAGGACAACATGGTCTAGTTGGAGGCTGCCACATGGCAGGATGAAAAATCACAATGATAGCCCGCGAGTGAATTTTGAAAAAAATTAAAAGTTTGGCGAGTCCACCAAATCTAGTGGACCATGCCAAAATTAGCCACTATATAACCATTGGGATATGGATAATGCCCCCATTAAACATACCGAAACAAATTTGTAATATATATATATATATATATATATATACATTACAACGGATTAATACCCAAAAGGGGGAGGCCCGCGGGTTTGACCCCGAGACTTCCTCCCCCCTATACGCCTTTGTTTTAATTCTCAAACCAATAGGACAACGACCTTACTTTGTTATCAACACTGCAGATTTTATTTAAATGTTGAGTTTGCCCAGCCTTGGGAGGAAGGCATGCGTATAGTACGGCCTTTGGGCACACATTTCTATGCAGTCCAGTCAATAATTGAAGGTTGCAGAGGGGCACAAAAATCAATACAAATTTCTTCTTGGGCCTGGGAGTGCCATAGTCAGATCGAGGCATGGAGACAGTCAATTTTGGGTAATTCAACACCATAAATTCAATGGTGTTGTTTGTTTTCTGATCTGAGCATTATTTATGTAGCTTGATTACAAAATGAGGTATAGTTATGTATCTTGCCAAATTCTTTTGCTAAGTTAATGAAAGAGCCTACCCATTTGAGAGCAAGACCTGGAGACATAGTCCACCAGGGATGAAATCTGTTATGAAGTTTTTGTGTTCAGATTTGATGCTTGTGTCTCTTCATTTTTGAGTTTTTTCCTTCTTTAATGGTGCACTTTAATTCATACTCATTTAATGCAATTCTTTATAAGTCACTCGATGAAATGATCCCAGTTCATGTTGGTCTCAGAGCATCCATCTTTGAATTGAATTGTTGAGTGTGGATTCTTACTAGGGCCAATCATATGCAAGGTGAAGGAACTCTTAATACTTTCAATATCGAAGTTGTCCCTACATCCCGAAGGAAGAAAATGGCAGAAGAGGACAAGTGTGATGAACAAGAGAAAAAATTCCATATGGTCTTTTATCGCATGTCAGAAATGGTTGAACAAATGTATGGAGATTATGATAAGAGGATGAAGAAGAAAGGGATGAAAAAGGAAGCACATGCTGATGATGATGCTTCAGTAAACCAAGGGGTTGTAGGAGATCCTCTTGAGCATCCATATTCACCTTCAAGTTCTAGTTCTTCTTCCTCTGAGCATTCTCGTCATTCTCATCATTCTAGCCATAAATTCTCTTTTAAGAAACCATTATTAAAGATTGATGTAAAATTTCCTTTACCTATGTTTAATGGAGATCATAATCCTAAAAACATAGATAATTGGATCTGGCGGGTTGAAGTATATTTCCATGTTCATCATATTGATGAAGAGGAAGTTAAAGTGAAACCGACTTCTCTTCAGTTGGGCACAGCTCTCGTATGGTGGGAGAGAAAGCTTTAAGATAGAAGTAAGTGTGGTAATCTTCTTTCCTCATGGTTGGAATTTAAATCAGCAATAAGGAAGCAATTTTATCCATTAGTGTATTTACATAAAGAAATGATGGAAAGGAAAACTTTAAGGAAAAGTAAAGGCCAAACTGTACAAAGTTTCACAGAAGAATTTAGGAAGAAATCTCTTGCATTGAACATTCCTTTGGATTCTTATGAATCTTTAATGAAGTATATTGCAACACTTCATAGTTATATTTGTCACACTTTTCTCTTGTTTAACAACACCAGTCTTGACAAAGTTTTTGTGCAAGCCACTCACCTTGAGAATAGGGGGAATCATGTTCAAGAAGATCCCACGAAGAAACCTTCCAATCTCCCACGTAAACCTTTCAAGAAGTTTAAAAGGAAGAACAAAAGTACTACCATAGTGACGAGAGAAGGAGGAAAGCCATCTTGCACTCATTGCAAGAAGAGAAGTCACAATGGATAACACTATTGGAAAATACATCGATGAATAACACTATTGGAAAATACATCCAGAAAAAAACTGAAACAGTTTGGTGGAAAGGGGAAGACAAAAACCGTTGCTACAGTGCAAGAAGATCTTGGTTCCGATTAAGGAGATGAAGGAAAGATCACAACGGTTGGAGTATAAGGTAAAGATTCCCTTCATGCTAGTTCAAGTTCCAATAATGAATCTCATGATGATGAATAAAAGAGGAATGAATTATTTCACATAAGAGTTGTATCTAAACACACTAAGATAGATACATTATTTGATCTGGGTTCCCAAGTAAACTTAATATCTAAAGCACTTGTCAAGAAGATGGGTCTTGAAACAAAACCACATCCGAAGCCTTATCCTCTTGGCTGGGTATGTAATAAAGAAAAAAGTAATGTCACTAAACAATGTAGGGTTAGATTTGCTATTCCTTCAAAGTTGATTGATGAAATGGATTTGGATGTTGTACCACTTGATATGTGTGGCATAGTGTTGGGAAGTCCTTATCTTTATGATAGAAAAGCAGTCTTATTTCGTCATGAGAAAAAATACCACCTTACTAAAGGGGGAGTGGAATATATTGTTAGAGCTCACAACATGAGGGTAAATACAACACTTGTTAGTACAGGGAAAATGAAAAGACTCATAAACACTAATAAAAGATATGTACTCATGGTCATGAGAGATAAAGATGTCAGGACATACGACACTTTCCAAGGATGTGATCATTCTCATAAAAAAAAATTAATTGATATTGTTTCTAAGTATGATGATATTTTTCAGGAACTAGATGGATTACCTCTTAAGAGGGAAATCCAATTGATCCAGATGGATATCGGTGGCCACCCACCCTTTCCAATTGGCTCAAAACAATTTTTTGGGTACATTTTGGAATCCCACAAACCATTGTCTCCGATCGGGATAGTCGATTTCTTAGCACATTCTAGTTGAGCCTCTAGTCATTGCTGGACACCAAGCTCACCAAATCCATGGCCTTCCACCCCTAGATAGATGGCCAAGCCAAGGTTGTAAATCGAATGATTGTGAATATCCTTCGCATGTATAATTAAAAGCACCCACACACATAGGATGAGTGCCTTCCCTATGTCCAACATAGCTACAATCGAGCCTTGCATAGCTCAACCAACCACAACCCCTTTCAGGTGGGGTTTGGATTCCGACCATTGGGTCCCATAGATGTTGCACTTCCCCTTGTAGTCACCTCGATCGACTCATCTCCTGCTCCAACTGAAGCTGACAAAGCCACCCGGTTCATTGAGTGGATTCAACACATCCACCAATAGGTTCAGGATATCCTACATAAGTCCAATGACAAGTACAAACAACGCCATGATCAACATCAGGTGCCACATAAGTTTCAGGTGGGCAAAAAACTTTGGTTGCACTTGCAGAAATAACGCCTTATAGGACCCCATCAGAATATTTTCCCACTCTGTTATGGGTCATACACTATCACCAAGGCCATGGGGGATAATTCTTTTGAGCTCAACATTCCTCCTTTCCTTAGCCTGCACCCAATGTTCAACATGGATCTCCTTCGCCCTTATTTTCCACCACTATTGGACACCTCAGAAGTAGTAGAACAAATGACACCAACAAAACTCAACCACGACTGCATACAACAAGAATATAATGATCAAATTGTGGACACAAAGATCAAGGGCACTCGACAGCGAAGGATCCAACTTTATTGAGTCATCAAAGCAGGGTAGCTCCTGCACCAATGCAAGTGGCTCACTCGTGGCCAAATTCAGCAAAAATTTCCTCATTTGATAGGGGACCTCAATGCAATGGAGACCATTGCTTCCTAATGAGGGAGGATTGATCCATATGGATATCGGTGGCCACCCACCTTTTCCAACTAACTCAAAATAGTTTTCTGGCAATTTTGGTAATTTACTATTTTTAGCAGTTTTCACTTCCAGAGCCTTTTTGAGGCCCTAAACGATGTTTTTTGGGAAAAAAGGTTTGAAATGCGGAAATTCCTTTGATATTGTGGCTAAAATGAATCTCCTCGATGATACCTTTCCAATGTGCTATCATACTCCTAAAATGAAGATCGTATGCAAAAGTTACAACCCTGGGAAGTTGATGTACTAACTTACGCAAACGGGGCCCACATGACTTTTGGTGCTTCATCTCCTAGGGTTAGGTTTTTGGATGTCTAGGGTTTTTGACATTCCTGCTTATTATAAAAAGGCCTTGATAGCCTCATTGTAATCATATTCTTGCGAATGAGTGCAACAGTCACATCTCTTCTCAGAGATAAGTCACCACCATTCTAGCAAGCTTGTTTCCACTGCATTTTACAGTTTCCAGCTTATTTCTTTATTAATAGAAAACCAGTTTTACTGTATCTCTGTTATTTTATGTTAAGAACCTTTTAATAATCTATATTCATTTCATTCTTTCCATAAAATATGGATCACCAACATGAGATACATCTTCAGCAGGATTCTCCTCTTCCTAATGTGGGAATGTACATGATGTCAGTTGTGGAGATGACAAAGATTAAGAATCAGGTACAGGGCTTATTGGATCAAGGGGTCATAAGGCCTAGTTCTTCTCCTTCTGTTTCTCTGATCGTGATGGTGCCAAATAAAGATGGAACATGGCGAATGTCTGTCGATTATCGAGCCTTAAATAAAATCACGGTGAAAAATCAATACCATCTTCCTCATATAGATGATTTACTTGATCAATTGAAGAATGTTGTTTATTTCACTAAGTTGGATTTGGGTTGTGGATATAATCAAATCAGGGTCACAGAACAGGATACATGGAAAACTACCTTTAAAACCAAACATGGATGGTTTGAGTGGTTAGTTATGCCGTTTGGGTTTTGTAATGCTCCGACAACTTTCATGCGTGTGATGAATGATGTATTCAGGCCTTTCCTATATGACTTTGTGATTGTGTATTTAGATGACATTCTTATTTTTAGCGAGACTTGTGATGAATATGTGAGGCATGTGAAGCAAGTATTTGATACTTTGCAAAGGGAAAAGTTGTATGTAAAATTATCTAAATGTGAATTTGGCAAGACTGCACTTGTGTACTTAGGTCATATTGTAGGAGGAGGACAATTAAAAATTGTTCCTTCCAAAATTGATGTAATTGTAAATTGGCATGAGCCAAAAAGTGTAACCAAAGTCCGAAGCTTCTTAGGTGCAATCCAGTATTGGAGGAGGTTCATTTCAAAATTCTCCTTTATAGCAGCTCCTTTGCATGCGTTAACCAGTTTTAAGAACACTTTTCAGTGAGAAGGAAAGCAACAAAAAGATTTCGACACTTTGAAAGAGAAGATCAGTAGCACACCACTATTAGCACTGTTGAATCTTCAACATCCTTTTGAGATTGAGACACATGCCAGCAGATATGCTACCATGTTACCTATCGTAAGCCTATATGTTACCTATCAAAATTTAGTACTCATGCAATATCGTAAGCCTATATGTTACCGCTCTGAAACTTTTAACCAAGCTATTGTTAACTATCCTACATATGATAAAGAGTTGTATGCATTAGTTCAAAGCGTAAAGAAATGGAAGAACTACTTGTTAGGGAAGGAAACAATCATACATACAGATCACCAACCCTTACAGTATCTCCAAGCACAGACCAAATTGCAACAATATCGACACTACAGATGGATGGGTTTTATACAACAATTTCATTTGGTAATCAAGTACCAAAAGGGTACAAGTAACAAGGTATTTGATATGCTTTCTAGACCTCATATTGTTGATTCTATTATTTTGAAGAATACTTCTTTATCTCATGATAGCTACGTATAACAATATGCCATCGATGAATATTTTAAAGAAGTATACGAGAAGCTAACCCATGGTTCATAGGTAGAGAACTATTTTCTGCAGGGAAAACTACTCTACCATCTTGGAAAGATATGTATTCCTACAAGTTAATGAGTCCATGTAATACGAGAAGCTCACATTGCTCTTGTGTTTGGGCATTTTTGGGTTGGAAAAAATATGGCTCATTTGCAGAGGTTTTGTTACTGGCCTCAAATGAAAGAAATTGTAACTAAATATGTAAAGGGGTGTGTGATGTGTTCTACTTGTAAGCCCACTAATAGAAACCTGGGGCTATACTCACCACTTCATGTTCCATCCCATCCATGGGAAAGTATCTCCATGGATTTTGTAGGGGGTTTACCAATGACCAAAGGGGGTCATGACTATTTGTATGTTGTAGTGGATAGGTTCAGAAAGATGTGTATCTTGATGCCATGTAAAATTCAGATCACTACTGAGCATACTGCTAATCTCTTCTTTCAGTATGTTTGGGTTCACTTTGGGTTATCCATATCCATTGTCTCAGATCAAGATATTGTATTCCTTGGGGACATTTGGACTAGCTTGTGTAGGATGATGGACACCAAATTGAAAAGGATCACTGCTTTCCATCCACAGATTGACAGACAAACAGAGGCGGTAAACTGAACAGTGGTACTTTTTCTTCAAGGCTATTGAAACAAGCATCTCAAGTTATGGGATGAATAGATACCCTATGTACAACATGCTTATAACCGAGATTTACATTCTTCCACTCAGATTTCACCTTTTGAGACATGTTTTGGGTACCTACCCAAGGTTCCTTTAGACTTGATGTATGGGAGATATGCCGATGTGAATGAAGAACGAAAAAAGGACCGAGACCGCAAGTTCATCCAAAGGATCTAGTAGATACACCAGGCAGTCAGGGAATAGTTAGAGAAAATCCAAGAAAATTATAAAGCTCAGCATGAAAAGAATAGGGTTGATCATCAGTTCCAGGCTGGAGATCGATTATGGATTCACATCAATAAGGAGAGATTGAAGGGTGAAGGAAATAAACTTAATTCCATTTGTTATGGACCCTTCACTATCTTGGAGAAAGTGGTACCAATGCTTTTCATCTAGATATTCCATCTTATATGCAGATTTACTCAGTTGTGACATTGAGAACTTGAAACTTTTTTAGCCTCCCATGATCATGGATCAAGATGAGGAAGTTTCAATACTTTTAGTTGATGAGTTTGCACCTAAGTACTTGGATTAGTTACATCAATATATCATCCTGGACAGAAGGACAAGGGCTTCACACAGGGGTGATGTTGATTATCTTCGAGTAGGATTAAAGGGCACACATCCAAGAAAGGCAAGATGGATTGAGAAGGACAAAGTGAGGGGACTCTTCCCTCACTTACCTATTGAATGATGAAATCTTTTGGTGGTCCAAAAAAACTCAATGGGAAGGCGTGATACAAAAAGGATCCAAAGAAGGATAATAACAACTCATAACTCACAGAGGCAACTCAGGATGCTCAAAATGGCTTTAGCAGATAGAGAAAGGGAAAAAATTCAAAGTTCCAAAAACTCAGTGAAAATGACATGATCATGAAGAGTGTGTTGAAATATTTCTAATGACACAAATGGCTCATCAATCAAAGTTACATATTGAAATATATTCATGTTCAAAGTTTGGTCAACCTAGCCTAGTCAGTAGGGGATGAGTCAACATCTAGATTCCGTACTGTTGACGTCATCATCCGTACAACACACATGGAGGGAGTAGGAAGGTGACATGTGTCATGCTGAAATCAACATGAGATCAACATGATGACTTGGAAGAACTAGAGGCTTCCATGTGTCACACGGTTTTGGTACTTTCAAGCCGAACCGTGGACCAATAGGATTGTGCCACGTGGAAGTCCGTATGGTTTGTACCTTGACATGGCATGATGATGTGGCATGCTGATGTGGAATGATGAGTTGGTGTGATGACATGGTAGAGGAAAATGTGGCCTAGTGGGAGGTTTCCACATGGCCCAATTAGAGGATGCCATGTGGCAAGAAGAAATAGCACAATGACAGCCTGTGAGGGAATGTTGAAAAAAATTAAAAGTTTGGCGAGTTTGCCAAATCTGGCGGACCATGCCAAAATTGGCCACGATATAACCATTGGGATATGGATAGTGTCACCACTAAACATAATAGAAGAACTTTGTAATATATATATATATATATATATATATATATATATACATTGCAATGGATTAAAACCCAAAAGGGGGAGGCCCATGGGTTTGACCCAAAGATCTCCTCCCCCCTATATGCCTTTGTATTAACACCTAAACCAACAGGCCAACGACCTTACTTTTTTATAAACGTCGTGGATTTTATTTAAATGATGAGTTTTCCCAGCCCTAGGAGGAAGGCGCACGTATGGTATGACCTTTGGGCACACATTTCTATGTAGTCCAATCATTAATTACATGTTGCAGAGGGGCATGAAAACCAAGACAAATTTCTTCTTGGGCTTGGGAGTGCCAAAGTCGGATCGAGGAGTGGAGACAATCATTTTTGGGTAATTCGATGCCACAAATTCACTGGTGTTGTCTGTTTTCTGATCTGAGCATTATTTTTGCAGCTTGAATATAGAAGGAGGCATACTTATGTATCTTTCCAAATTCTTTTGCTAAGTTAATGAAAGAGCCTACCCATTTGAGAGTAGGACCCAGAGATGTAGTCCACCAGGGATGAACTCTGTTATCAATTTTTTGTGTTTAGATTTGATGCTTATGTCTCTTCATTTTTGAGTTTTTCCTTCTTTAATGGTGCACTTTTATTTATGCTCATTTAATACAATTCTTTATAGGTCACTCGATGAAAATATCCTAGATCAGTTTGGTACATGACTAGAGGGATGTTTTTGGTGATGTTGGGAATATGGTTTGAGATATGCTCTTATCGATATTGGTTTGTGATTTTGGTGATTATATCTAATTTGGTTGATGCATGTCTTGATGATGATTATGAGTTTTTGTGAGATGGTTTAGTTGATGCACATTTTGGTGATACAATGCATATGATTGAGAGTTGTTTTTGGTGATTGATCTATGTGATTAGATCTGGTTTGGTTGATGAGATTGATGTGACATTTTGTTGAGACAGATTGATGTGATAGGTTGTTGAGATAGGTTGATGTGACAAGTTGTTGTGACATATTGATGTGACAGGTTGATGTGGTAGGTTGACAGTGACAGGTTGTTTTATTCAATGGTAGTGACAGGTTGTCTACATTTATATTTCATGGTGGTTGGACGGGGAAAGGAAATGGGGTTGTAGCCTCCTTCTAGTTGGTGCTGGAGAATCATGAATTTGGTGCTTCCTATGAATTTATTTCTTTTGACATATAAGAAAAACATTTTATGGTTTTCTCCCATTTGGGTTTCCATGTAAATTCTGAAGTACTATGTATTTGTGGATGTATCTATATGGTTTTCAATTATGCACGAATGGATGATATTGTTTATGATGCAAAAATGTAATGAATGCATAAATGATAAAGCATTGAACACTGCTGATAAAGTTAAAGAATACATATTGTGATTAAAAGTGGTAAAAANACCTCTCGGTATTCCAATATATTAGTTTTAATTTGGAAGAATTTTCCCAAGAGATAAGGATGCCAGAGATCCACTACACGCAAAATAGCCAACATTTCCTTTTTTTAGGTTGATTGTCCCAAATGTCGCTCTGATAGTTGTTTTCTAGTGAAATCAAGGTCGACCATCTTGCATGAGGACTGCCCCAATGCCTTTCCCTAATGCATCATGTTCCAGGACAAAATTCTTTATGAAGTCAAGTAGTTCCAAGATCTTATTAGTGCACATAGCCTCTTTCAATGCTTGGAAGGTCTGATCAGTTGCTGGAATCCAATTGAAAGCATTCTTTTTAAGGAGAATAGTGAGAGGAGATGCAATCTTTACACAATTCCAAAATAACTTGCAATAATATATTGTTAAACCCAAGAACCCACGCAATATTTTAAGATTTTTAGGGCGAGGCCAATCCTTCATAGCTTCAATTTTATTAGGATCCACCCATACATCATCATTGCCTACAATATGACCCAGATACTCAACTTCATAGGTGCCAAAAGCACATTTACATTGTTTAAGAAAAAAAATTTGTTTAGACAATAGATGGAGAACTTGATCAAGTTTTACTATAGATGATAATATCATCAAAGAAAACTAAGGCTAAATGATGGAGGAAAGGAAAAAAGACATGATTCATGATACTTTGAAACTTGGAGGGGGCATTACACGGGCCAAAGGGCATTAACAACAACTCATAGTGACCCTCATGAGCTCAAAAGGATGTCTTGGGGATGTATTCCTCTTTCATATCTATTTGGTGATAGCCAGAATGATGATGAAGTTTTGCAAAGTATTGAGCACCACTCAATTCATCCAAAATGTCATCAATGACATGAATTGGAAATTTTTCTTTGATTGTGAGTTTGTTGAGGGCACAAAAATCAAGACACATACACCAAGTTCCTTCTTTCTTGAATACCATGACTAGTGGAGAAGAACAGGGGTTGGTACTAGGATGGATAACACCGACTTTTAGCAATTCTTGAACAATTTTATGAATTTCATTTTTTTGGGCAAAGGGATGACAATAAGGGCAAACAATGAGAGGAATACTACCTAGTACTAGACGAATGGAATGATCATGGGCATCGCGGGAAAGGGGGTGTCCATGGGGAGTGTTAAAAATAGCTTGGTGTCTGGAGAGTATATATTGGAGGCATGGTTCACAAAGGGTGTCTCAACAATATGAATGGAATGGAGTTGGGAAATAATGCTAGAATGATATTTTTAAGTAGCTTTTCCATTCTATGGGAGTTGATGATCTCAGTTGATGATATTGATGTCCCTCTTGTTGCAATTCCATGGTGAGGTCCTTAAAGTACACGAGGATTGGGCCGAGAATGCATAACCATTTATCATCGAGCACAATGTCAAAAAAACCCATGTCAATAGCAAACATATGATATTTCAAGTGGTACTAAATAATTTTTAGGTGCACATTTTCACAACTCCCACCACATTTAATAGAAATTCCATTGGCAATCATGATTTGAAAATTGTTGAAGGAACAAATATAGCAATTGAGTTTTGGGGCAATGTGACAGTGAATACAATTATGAGTGTTGTCATTGTCAATGAGGATTATGAATTTATGCTTAATGTAGCCAATTCGATTTATGTTTTGGGGAGTAGAGAAGCTAGTGAGGACGTGCAGTGAAATTGACAGTTCAAATTCTGGTGGATCAGTGGGTAGAGTAGGATCATTTGTTGGAGGTTTCTCTTCCACAAGGGAAGCTTCAACCTCCTCATCAACAATATCCTCATAAATGACCATAAAAATATTATGTTCCTTACACTTGTGCCCAAGAAAATATTTTTCATCACAATTATAGAAAAGACCCTTGAATTGGCGTTCAACCATTTATGCTCGAGTTAATTTATGGATATTGAGAGGGATGACATGATGGGTAGGAATGGCAATTCGACGGAGGGGAAGAAAAAAGGGTTTTCAATTCTGGGAAAAGACAATTGTTGTGATTTTTTGAAACGTTTATTAGCTTGCAACCAAGTATGGGGGTGAGCCATGATGACATGGGCATGGATTTCATCCTTTAGGCCACTGATAAAACATTCCTTGAAGAAGGAATTTGTCATGCCCTATGTTATGAAATCCAAGTGATCAAAGGTGGTTATAAAGTCTTCCACTATGTCAAAATATTTCAACTTGGTCAAATGGCCTAAATGGTGGGTGTCGGTGTCATAGCATTCATAAAGCTCTGTAACACACTAGGTCCAAGAAAAATACCCCTAGCATGCATTTTTATGCCATTTCCACCATTGCTAGTGTTCATGATACAACTAGAGAACACCATAAAGAAGTTTGGCCAACTCATTAGTAATAACATGAAAAGAAAAATATTTCTCCATTTGGGTGACGTAGCCCGTGGGATTATTGCCATCAAATTTATTGACCTCAACTCAGGGAAGATAGAGGTCACCATGAAAGGGGTTGGAATGAAAGGCCATAGTATGGGATGATTCAACACCATCTACGTGGGAGGGTTGGTCAGGGAAAGGGGGGCCTGGGATCGGTTCAAAACCTGGTTGAAAGTGGCATTAATGGTGTCAAATGTTCCCTCAAATTTGTCAATTCGGTCATCAACTTTGGAAAATTTTGTTCCATACTTAGTCCTCGAAGTGGTCAAAGTCAAAAGACATTTTCTATATGGTCTCCTTGTTCTATTTGATTTCAACCTGCAGTTCTTGGGTGCAAGTGGTGGCCATTTTGAAATTTGGGGTGCTTGGTATGGGGAGTGAGTCTACAAAAAAAAAAAGGAGGATAAGTGATATGTACCGTTGAAATTAGGGAGACAAGGGGAAGCTAAAGGAATATGTGTCAGATAAGGGTGTTAGGAAGGGTGGGTGGGACCACAAAAAAATCCTTACAATTGATAGGTACCATGATGATCAAGGCAAAGAGGGGAATCCAATGGGATAGGAGTCAAATAAGGGTGCCTAAAAGGCGGTTGGGTCCACCAATTTTTTTTCTTAAAAATGATAGGTACCACAACGATCAGGGTGAAGAGAGGAATCCAATGGGATAGGTCCCGAATAAGGGTGTCAGCGGGACCATTAGTTTGTTTTTACTCTTGCATAGTTATACTCCGACCTGAAGAATATTACAGTGACGAATTGTCCAAATTGTTTACAGGAATTTTGTTTTAGGAATGCCACAAATAGAATGTAGGATGGAGGGTTGCATGGAAATATATATTTTATGTTCCTTTCCCAATGGTTAGGGTTTTTAGGGTTCCTACATAAAATAATTTTCCCTATTCTATATCTCTCTGATATACGTGCGAGGTCAAACAATATTAATTTTCCCAATATCTCAAGGCACCAACTAAGGAGGCTCAACTATACCCTTATCCATACTACCCAATTACCCAAGTACTAGCAAGTATCTTCTCGAGTATTGTTCTTGGTGTCACTATAATAGTCAGGCAGTCGATTGACTAATCTAGTGCTAGTTTTAGGAGACCTAGGGGACTCCCTATATACTTGACAGTAGGTGGGAGTGATGGATGTGTACATATCTTGTCCAATGCAGTACTACTCGAAGGTGTACCAACATGGGTTACAGAGATTTCCAACAAGGTGAAACATTTGTTTCAAGTAACCCCGTGAAACCATTTGTATTTCATGTGTGTAGTCTTCCCCAGCCACATTTTTTTCCACTGATTGACAACTCTTTCTATTTTAAATACACCGACAATACATGTCTCTACCCTGGAAAAAAATTAACCACATTTTTTTCTAAGGAAAGAGATTTGATACAACTTTTAAGGTACCAAATGTATTATAATTATGAAAAAAAGAAATATTTTAGCAAATACCAGCAGAACAACAAAATATAGAGAGTCACAACACTAAAAAATGATACCTTTATGATAGAAATCCAAGTTCACTTGCCTCTTCAAGGGGGAAACCTCCAAAAAGTAGAGTTATAATAAAATAATTCTCAAGACAAGACTTTCTCATGCCTTCTACTCTTATTTATACTATTTCTACTGATCCAGATTATTTTCGACATGAAATGAGAGAGGAGATATAATAAAGAAATGTATAGAGATATCTAAGATATACAATACTATAACAGAAATGTATAAGAGATGCAACCATAACCATAGAGATATATTAATACACAATTTTCTATTAATTGGCGAAAATGTATAAAGACTGTAAAAATATAGAGTGAAAGACTCGCTAGAATGGTGATAGCTTATCTCTGAGAAGACATGTGATGACTACTCTCATACAATAAAAGATGATTATTACAATGAGGCTCCAAAGGCCTTTCTAACATAAGTAAAATCGAAAACCCTAACCCCAAAAGATGAAAATCCAAAAGGTTTGCAGGCCCAAATGGGGGTAGTTGATACGTCAACTTCCCGGAGGCGTAAGTTTTGCATACGATCTCCATTTGGGGTGCTCGATACACCATTGGAAAGTTCTAACAAAGAAGAATGATTTTTTATTGGCCCAAGTCAGTTCATTTAACAATCACTTGTTCCCCAAATCCCTAAAAAAGGTCATTTAGGGCCTCAAAATGGCACTGAAAGTTTGGAACCCAAAAAATTGTCGAAAAAATGCCAAGATGGAAAACTGTTTTTTGAGCCCATGGACTACGTGCACGACCATCAATATACACCTAGATCAATCCTCCCTCCTTAGGAAGAAATCATATCCATTGCATTGAGTTCCTGGGAGAGAGAGAGAGAGAAGTGTTTGTTGAATCTGAATCTTGGTGAGTTGCTTGCCTTGTTGGAGATGTCGAATTGCTCGGTTTCTGGAAGGTTGTCACGAACTTGTTGCTGGCAGGGTTGAATTTTTTAAACCAGTTGAGCTAACTGAGATGACTGTGTGTAGAAGGAATTTTTGTTCTGTGCTGCAATCTTGTCGACCTGTTTTTATTGGATAGAAGGTGTTTGGTTCGAGACTGTAGTGGTTGTAGTGTCCTTTTGTTCACCTTTTGAACATATTGTGAAGAAGCTAAATTTTGTAGTATGAGATACTACCTTGCGGGATTCTTTAGGTGGGACAATAGTTGGAACTACCTCTGGTATTTTGTAGAGATGACCCCCTAGAGTAATAATGACACTATGGGGTCGAGACTCATAGAGAGCATGACGCTTCCACATATATGGCTTGTCCAAGAGAAAACCATAGACATCCAGCAGGGAAACATCATATAATACCTCATCCTTGAAGGGTTGGATTTCGTATGACAATCGACATTATTGGCTGACATGAATATGTCATCCCTCGTGAAGCCACCTGATGTTGTATAGCTGTGGGTGTGGTGTTGTTGAGAATCCCAACTATTTGAAGACCTCTGCTGAGATGAGGTTCTTTTGGCTTCCATTATAAACAAAAAAATGCAGCAGGGTCCCCTTCACCCACATCTGTGAATGAAAAAGGCGCTCCCCCTCTTCATTATATGTGGATTCTTCTAATTGAATTGTTGCGGTCATGACAATAGAAGTGGGTTTTGTGTTGTTGATCTATCTTCCATAAGTATTTTCTGAATCATATTTCAAATAAGGTTTTGGCTCCTTGTCTTTGATATCGACCACCAATGATTGTTTTGAGCGACATTCATCGGTGTTGTCCCAGGGGATCTTGTGGAAATCACACCATTTTCCAGTTTCCTTCTTCGTCTTCCCATGGATTAGACTAGTTTTCAAGAATTTGTTGGTTAGGGATGCCTTTATCTTTTTTTTTTGCGGAGGATTTCCAGACTCAAAATCCCGCTTGTTCTGGTGCTTGAATTTTTGCTTGATTTTAACAACATATTGACAAGCCGCACCGAGTGAAGAGTTGTCCAGAAACCATTTCATTTCGGATGTATCTGTGTATAGCCCCATGGTATTTTAGAGGCAAATGTCCCTCATAGTCTTTGATACCTAACTTGGTGTGGAAGGTATAGAAGGTATTGTTGAAATCTGACACTTCTTGGCCCCTTTCTTTCCGCAATGTGGTCCATCTCATGTATTGGTCCTCATAGTTAAGTAATATTGTTCCTTGACTGTATCCACAAAAAAATTCCAAGTGGGATCAGCCCCATATATTCCAGACTCCTCTATGGAAATTTTCTCCTTGTAAGTTTCTCACTAATGTTTGACATGGGGGAGAGCCTTAAGGAGTGAGAAGGCGATCTTTTCCCTGTCAGAAAAATGGTGAACAAAGAAATAACTTTCTAGCATATTTACCCATTTCTCTAGGGAATCCTCATTTATCTTAGCTTCAGATATGGGAATATAAAAATTAACTTGTACCTTGAAAGGCGAGGTGCCGCAAAGGTGGTCACTTGATGAAGAAATGCCTTTTTTTATCGACAGACACTGAAGGATGTGGGGAAAATTCTCCATCATTTTGTCCCTCTGTCACGTGAGAGCTTGCTCAAGCAACATATTAATAAAATCTTTTGCTCTATAATTTTTCTTTTCTTCCACCACAGAGGGTTTATTTGGCATGCGAGAGATATTGTCCTCAAGAGAGACAAGCTCGATACCCAACTTGCTATACTCGGACCTCATCGGGGACATGCACTGAAAAATGATTAAGAGAAGCCTCCTCTAATACCACTGATCCAGATTATTTTCAACATGAAATGGGAGAGAAGATATAATAAATAAATGTATAGATATATATCAAATATTGAATAATATAACATAAATTTATAAGATATTCAACCATAAACACAGAGATACAGTAATACACAATTTTCTATTAATGAGTGAAAATGTACAAAGACTATAAAAATACAGAGTGAAAGACTCGCTAGAATGGTGGAAACTTATCTCTGAGAAGAGATGTGACGACTACTCTCATTCGCTATAAGATGATTGTTATAATGAGGCTCTGAAGGCCTTTTTAACATAAGTAAAATCCAAAACCCTAACCCCAGAAGATGAAAAGTCAAAAGGTTTGGGGGCTCTGATGGGGGTAGTTGATACGTTAACTTCCCAGGGGAATAACTTTTGTATACAATCTCTATTTGGGGAACTTGGTACATCATTGGAAAGGTATAACCGAGAAGAAATATTTTCGACTGGCCTAGGTCAATACCTCTAGTAGTCAACAACACCCAAATTCCCCAAAAAATGTCATTTAGTGCCTCAAAATGGCACCAAAAGTTTGGAACCCGAAAAACTACCGAAAAACTACCAAGATGGAAAATTGTTTTTCTAGCCTGTGGAATACGTGGGTGGCCACCAATATCCACCTAGATCAATCCTCCCTCCTTAGGAATCAATGGTCTCCATTGCATTGAGTTCCTGAGGGAGAGAGATAAGCATTTGATGAATCTGAATCTTGGTGAGCTTCTTGCCTTGTTTGAGACCTCGCGATGCTCGGTTTGTAAAAGGCTATCATGAACCTGTTGTTAACAGGGTTGAATCTTTTCAACCGGTCGGGCTACCAGAGATGACTGTGTGCAGAAGGAATTTTTGTGCTTTGCTACAATCTTTTCAACTTGCTTCTATTGGATAGAAGGTGCTTGGCTTGAGACTGTAGTGTTTGCAGTATCCTTTTGTTCACCTTTCGAACAAATTGTGAAGAAGCTGAATTTTGTAGTATGAGATACTAACTTGTGGCATTGTTTAGGTGGGAAAGTAGTTGGAACTACCTCTGGTATTCTGTAGAGATGACCCCCCAGAGTAACAATCACACTACGAGGTCGAGACTCGTAGATAGCATGGTGCTTCCACATATATGGTTGGCCCAAGAGAACATCACAGACATCCAATGGGGCAACATCACATAATAACTCATCCTTGAAGGATTGGATTTCAAATGACAATCAACACTGTTGGTTGATAGGAAGATCTCGTCCCTGGCGAAGCCACCTGATGTTGTACGGTTGTGGGTGTGGTGTTGTAGACAATCCCAATTGTTTGATGACCTCTGCTGAGATGAGGTTCTTCTGCCTTCCGCTATCAACAATAAAATACAGTGGGGTCCCATTCACCCACATTTGTGAATGAAAAAGGTGGCCCCCCTCTTCAGGATATGTGGTTTCATCTAGTTGAATTGTTGCAGTCACGACAATAGAAGTGGGGTCTGTATTGATGATCTATCTTCTATCAGTATTTTTTGAATCATATTTCGAATCAGGGTTTGGCTCCTTGTCTTTGATATCGACCACCAATGACTGTTTTGAGTGACATTCATCATTGTTGTGCCATGGGATTTTGTGGAAATCACACCATTTTCCAGTGTCCTTCTTCGTCGTCCTGTGGCTTAGACTGGTTTTCAGAAAGATGTTTGTTAGGGTCGTCTTTATCATTTTTTTTTGTTGTGGATTTGTAGACCTGAAATCCCTCTTGTTCTAGTGCTTGAATTTCTTCTTGATTTTAACATGATATCGATAAGCAACACCAAGTGTTGAGATGTCCAGAAAATCCATTTCAGTTTTGATGTATCTTTGTAGAGCCCCACGGTATTTCAGAACCAATTGTCGCTTGGATTGTTTGATACCCATCTTGGTGCACAAGGTATGGAAGGTATTGGTGAAATATGACACCGCTTTTTTCCTTTATTGTCGCAGTGTGGTCCATCTCATGTACTATTCCTCATAGTTTCCAACAGGGTAATAATGTTCCTTGACTGCATCCACAAAAATATCCCAAGTGGGATCGACCCCATATATTTCAGACTCCTATGTGGAACGTTTCTCCTAGTAAGTTTCCCACCAATGTTTGACATGGGGGAGATCCTTAAGGAGTGAAAAGGTGATCTTTTCCCTATCATAAAAATGGTGAACAAAGAAATAACCTTTTAGAAAATTTAACCATTTATCTAGGGAATCCGCATCTATCTAACCTTTAAATACGGGAATATCAAAATTTATTTGTACCTTGAAAGGCAAGGTGCCTCCAAAGTGGTCACTTGATGAATGTGTGCCTATTGTTATCGGCATGCGTCGAAGGATGTCAGAAAAATTCTCCATCATTTCCTCCCTCTATCACATGAGACCTTGCTCAAGCAACATATTTATAGAATCTTCTCCTCCATTGTTTTTATTTTCTTCTTCCATGGAGGGTTTCTTGGGTGTGCGAGAGAGATTTTCCTCAAGAGAGACAAGATCAAGACCCAACTTGCTATACTCGGACCTCGTCATGGACATGCACTAAAAAAAGATCAAGAGGAACCTGATCTGATACCACTGATAGAGATTATTTTCGACACAAAATGAGAGAGGAGATATAACAAATAAATGTACAGATATATCTCAGATATCCAATAATATAACATAAATGTATGAGCTGCAACCATAAACACAAAGATACAGTAATACACAATTTTCTATTAATGAGTGAAAATGTACAAAGACTGTGAAAATATGGAGTGAAAGACTCGCTAGAATGGTGGCTGGTTATCTTTGAGAAGAGATGTGACAACTACTCTCATTCGCTAGGAGATGATTGTTACATTGAGGCTCCAAATTCATTTTTAACATAAGTAAAATACAAAACCCTAACCACGGAAGATGAAAAGCCAAAAGGTTTGCGGGCCCAAATGGGGGTAGTTGATACGTCAACTTCTTGGGGTCGTAAATTTTTCATACAATCTTTGTTTGGCGCCCTCGATACACCGTTAGAAAGGTCTAACCAGGAAGAACGATTTTAGACTGGCCCAAGTCAATTCTTTTAATAATAATTTTCACCCCAAATCCCCAAAAAACATCGTTTAGGGCCTCAAAATGGCACCGGGAGTTTGGAACCCGAAAAACTGCCAACATGGAAAATTGTTTTTCGAGCTAGTGGAATAGATGGGTGGCCACCGATATCAAATTGGATCAATCCTCCCTCCTTAGGAATAAATTTTCTCCATTGTGTTGAGCTCCTTTGGGAGAGAAAGAAGCATTTGCTGAATTTGAATCTTGGTGAGCTTCTTTCCTTGCTGGAAACATCACACTGCTTGGTTTTTGGAAGGTTGTCACGAACCTATTACTAGAAAGGTTGAATTTGTTCAACCAAATGGGCTACCTGAGATGACTATGTGCAAAAGGAATTTTTGTGCATTGTTGCAATATTGTCAACCTACTTCTGTTGGATAGAAGGTGCTTGGTCTGAGACTGTAGTGGTTGCAGTATCCTTTTTTTCACCTTTCAAACAAATTGTGAAGAAGATGAATTTTGTAGTATGAGATACTACCTTGGAACATTATTTATGTGGGATAATAGTTGGAAATACCTTTGTTATTTTGTAGGGATGACCCCCCAGAGTAACAATGACACTATGGGGTCGAGACTCATAGATAGCATATATCTTCCACATATATGGTTGGCCCAAGAGAAAATCACATACATCCAGTGGGGAAACATCACATATTACCTCATTCTTGAAGGGATGGATGTCATATGAAAATCGACATTGTTGGCTGACACAAAGATCTCTTCCCTGGAAAAGCCACCCAATGTTGTATGGGTGTAGGTGTGGTGTTGTCGACAATCCCAACTGTTTGATGACCTCTACTGAGATAAGGTTATTTTGGCTTCCACTATAAACAACAAAATGTAGCGGGGTCCCCTTCACCTACATCTGTGAATGAAAAAAGCTCTCCCCCTCTTTAGGATATGTGGGTTCTTCTAGTTGAATTGTTGCGGTCGTGACAATAGCCATCGGGTTTGCGTTGATGATCTGTCTTCTATCATTATTTTTGAAAAAGATTTCAAATCAGGGTTTGGCTCCTTGACTTTGATCTTAACCACCAATGAATATTTTGAGAAACATTCATCGGTGTTGTGCCAGGGGATTTTGTGGAAATCGCACCATTTTCCAGTGTCTTTCTTCATCTTCCCATGGCTTAGACTCGTTTTCATGAAGATATTTGTTAGGGTCGTTTTTATCATATTTTTGTTGCTGTGGATTTGCAGACTCGAAATCCTACTTGTTCTTTTCTTGAATGTTTTCTCGATTTTAACAGCATATTGATAACCAACATCGAGTGATGAGATGTCCAGAAAAACAATTTCAATTTGGATGTATCTGTGTAGAGCCCTGCGGTATTTTAGAACTAAATGTCACTCAGACTCTTTGATACCCAACTTGGTGCGCTAGGTATGGAAGATATTGGTGAACTCTGACACTGCTTGACCCCTTTCTTGCCGCAGTGTGGTCCATCTCATGTACTGGTCCTCATAGTTTCCAACAGGGTAATATTGTTCCTTGATCACATCCACAAAAAAATCTCAAGTGGGATTGGCCCCGTATATTTCAAACTCCTCTATGGAACTTTGGTCCCAATAAGTTTCCCACCAATGTTTTACATAGGGTACATCCTTGAGGAGTGCGAAGGTGATCTTTTCCCTGTCAGAAAAAATGGTGAACAAAGAAATAACCTTCTAGTAGATTTAATCATTTATCTAGGGCATCCACATCTATCTGACCTTCGAATATGATAATATCAAAATTAGCCTGTACCTTGAAAGGTGAGGTGCCTCCAAAGTGGCCACTTGATGAGGATGCACATGTTGTTATTGGTAGGTGTTGAAGGATGTGGTAAAAATTCTCCATCATTTCCTCCCTCTATCACGTGAGAGCTTGCTCAAACAACATATTAATAGAATCTCATGCTCTGTTGTTTATCTTTTCTTTCACCATGGAGAGTTTCTTGGGAATGTGATATATATTGTCCTTAAGAGATAGAAGCTCGAGACCCAACTTGCTATACTCGGACCTCGTCGAGGACATGCACTGAAAAATGATCAAGAGTAGTGTGCTCTGATACCACTGATCCAGATTATTTTCGACACGAAATGAGAGAAGAGATATAATAAATAAATGTACATGTATATCTCGAATATCCAATAATATAATAGAAATGTATAAGATATGTAACCATAAACATAGATATACAGTAATACACAATTTTCTATTAACAAGCGAAAATGTACAAAGACTGTAAAAATACAGAGTGAAAGAATCACTAGAATGGTGGATGCTTATCTCTGAGAAGAGATGTGATAGCTACTCTCATTTGCCAGAAGATGATTTTTACAATGAGGTTCCAAGGAATTTTTAACATAAGTAAAATCCAAAACCCTAACCCCGGAAGATGAAAATCCAAAAGGTTTGCGGGCCCNTGCTTATCTCTGAGAAGAGATGTGATAGCTACTCTCATTTGCCAGAAGATGATTTTTACAATGAGGTTCCAAGGAATTTTTAACATAAGTAAAATCCAAAACCCTAACCCCGGAAGATGAAAATCCAAAAGGTTTGCGGGCCCTGATGGGGGTAGTTGATACGTCAACTTCCTGGGGGCATAACATTTGCATACGATGTCCATTTGGGGTGCTTGATAAACCCTTGGAAAGGTCTAACTAAGAAGAATGATTTTCGACTAGCCTAGGTAAGTGCCTTATACAAACACTTTTGCCCCAAATCCCCAAAAAACGTCATTTAGGGTCTCAAAATGACATCAAAAGTTTGGAACCTGAAAAACATCCGAAAAACTGCCAATATGGAAAACTATTTTTCGAGCCTGTGGAATAGCTGGGTGGCCACCGATATCCACCTGTATCAATCCTCCCTCTTTAGGAAGAAATGGTATCCATTGCCTTCAATTCCTGGTGGAGAGAGAGAAGCGTTTGGTGAATCTGAATCTTGGAGAGCTTCTTTCCTTGCTAGAGACGTCACGCTGCTCGATTTGTGGAAGGATGTCACGAACATGTTGCTGGAAAGTTTGAATCTGTTCAACTAGTCAGGCTACCTAATATGACTGTGTGCATAAGGAATTTTTGTGCTTTGTTGCAATCTTGTCGACCTGCTTCTGTTGGATAGAAGTTGCTTGGTATGAGACTATAGTGGTTGCAGTATCCTTCTGTTCACCTTTCGAAGAGATTGTGAAGAAGATGAATTTTGTAGTATGAGATACTACCTTAAGACATTGTTTAGGTGGGACAGTAGTTGGAACTACCTCTACTATTCTGTAGAAATGACCCCCAAGTGTAACAATGAAACTATGGGGTCATGACTCATAGATATCATGGCACTTCCACATATTTGGCTGGCCCAAGAGAACATCACAGACATCCAGCGGGGTAACATCACATAATACCTCATCCTTGAAGGGATGGATGTCATATGACAATTGACATTGATGGATGGCACAAAGATCTCATCCTTGGTGAAGCCACCTGATGTTATATGGTTTCAGGTGTGGTGTTGTCGGAAATCCCAACTGTATGACTACCTATGCTAAGATGAGGTTCTTCTGGCTTCCACTATCAACAATAAAATGTAGTGGGGTCCCCTTCACCCACATATATGAATGAAAAAGATGCTCCCCCTCTTATAGATATGTGGCTTCTTATGGTTGAATTGATGCGGACATGACAATAGCAGTGGGGTCTGCATCGATGATCTGTCTTCTATCGATATTTTCTGAATAATATTTCAAATCAGGGTTTGGCTCCTTATCTTTGATCTCGACCACCAATGAATGTTTTGATCGACATTCATCAGTTTTGTGCCAAGGGATTTTGTGGAAATCGCACCATTTTCAAGTGTCCTTCTTCATCTTCCCATGACTTAGACTGTTTTTTCAGGAAGTTGTTTGTTAGATCCATATTTATCATATTTTTATTGTTGTGTATTTGCAGATTCAAAATCTTTATTGTTTGTTTCTTGAATTTCTTCTCGCTTTTAACATCATATCGATAAGAAACACTGAGTGATGAGATTTCTATAAAATCCATTTCAGTTTGGATGTATCTGTGTAGAGCCCCGTGGTATTTCAGAACCAAATGTCACTCGAAGTCTTTCATACCCATCTTGGTGTGCAAGGTATGGAAGGTACTGGTAAACTTCGACACTTCTTGGCCCCTTTCTTTCCACGGTGTGGTCCATCTCATGTATTGGTCCTCATAGTTGCCAACAGGGTAATATTGTTCCTTGACCACATCCACACAAAAATCCCAAGTGGGGTCGACCCCATATAATCTAGACTCCTTTGTGGAACTTTTCTCCCAGTAAGTTTCCCACCAATGTTTGACATGGGGGAGAGCCTTAAGGAGTGCGAAGGTGATATTTTCCCTGTAAGAAAAATGGTGAAAAAAGAAATAACCTTATAGGAGATTTAACCATTTGTCTAGGGAATCAACATCTATCTGACCTTCAAATACAAGAATATAAAAATTAACCTGTACCTTGAAAGGTGAGGTTCCTCCAAAGTGGTCACTTGATGAAGACGTGCCTGTTTTTATTGGTAGAGGTTGAAGGATGTGGGAAAAATTCTCCATCATTTCGTCCCTCTGTCACGTGAGAGCTTACTCAAGCAATATATTAATAGAATATTATACTCTGTCGTTTTTATTTTCTTCCTCCATGGAGGGTTTCTTGGCCATGCGAGAGCGATTGTCCTCAAGAGATACAAGCTCGAGACCCAACTTGCTATTCTCAGACCTCGTCGAGGACATGCACTGAAAAATGATCAAGAGCAACATGCTCTGATACCACTGATCTAAATTATTTTTGACATGAAATGAGAGCGGATATATAATAAATAAATGTACAGAGATATCTTGGATATCCAAAAATATAACATAAATGTATAAGAGATGCAACCATAAACACATAGATACAATAATACGCAATTTTCTATTAATGAGAGAAAATGTACAAAGATTGTAAAAATACAGAGTGAAAGACTCGCTAGAATGGTGGCAGCTTATCTCTGAGAAGAGATGTGATGACTACTCTCATTTGCCAGAAGATTATTGTTATAATTAGGGTACAGAGGCCTTTTTAACATAAGTAAAATCCAAAACCCTAACCTCAGAAGATGAAAAGCCAAAAGGTTTGTGGGCCCCGATGGGGATAGTTGATACGTCAACTTCCCGGGGGCGTAAATTTTGCATACGATCTCTGTTTGGGGTGTTCGATACACCGTTGGAAAGGTCTAACCGAGAAGAATGATTTTCAATTGGCACAGGTCAATTTTGAATATAAATATTTGTGCCCCAAATCCCCAAAAAATGTCATTTAGGGCCTCAAAATGGCACCAAAAGTTTGGAACCCAAAAAACTGTAGAAAACTTGCCAAGATGGAAAACTGTTTTTGAGCCCGTGGAATAGGTCGGTGGCCACTGATATCTACTTGGATCAATCCTCCCTCCTTAGGAAGCAATGGTCTCCATTGTGTTGAGTTCCTGGGGGAGAGAGAGAAGCGTTTGTTGAATCTAAATCTTTGTGAGTTGTTTGCCTTGCTGGAGACATTGCGCTGCTCGGTTTGTGGAAGGATGTCATGAACCTGATGTTAGCAGTGTTGATTTTTTTCAACTAGTAGGGCTACTTGAGATGACTGAGTGCAGAAGGAATTTTTTTTATTTGCTGCAATATTGTCGAACTTCTTTTTTTGGATAGAAGGTGCTTGTCCAAGACTGTAGTGGTTGCAGTATCCTTCTGTTCACCTTTTAAACAGATTCTAAAGAAGTTGAAGTTTGTAGTATGAGATACGACCAATTGTTTAGGTGGGAAAATAGATGGAACTACCTCTGGTATTTTGTAGAGATGACCCCACATAGTAACAATGATACTAAGGGGTCGAGACTCATAGATAGCATGGTGCTTCCACATATATGGTTGGCCCAAGAGAACATCACAGACATCCAGCGGGGAAACATCACATAATACCTCATCCTTGAAGGGATGGATGTCATATGATAATCGACATTGCTAGCTGACACAAAGATCTTGTCCCTGGCGAAGCCATATGATGTTGTATGATTGTGGGTTTGGTGTTGTCGACAATCCCAACTGTTTGACGACCTCTGCTGAGATGAGGTTCTTCTGGCTTCTACTATCAACAATAAAATGTAGCAGGGTCCCCTTCACCCACATATGTGAATGAAAAAGGTGCCCCCCCTCTTCAAGATATGCGGGTTCTTCTGGTTGAATTATTGCGGTCATTTTAATAGCATTAGGTCTGCGTCAATGATCTGTCTTCTATCAATATTTTCTGAATCAGATTTCGAATCAAGGTTTGGCTCCTTGTCTTTGATCTCGACCACCAATGATTGTTTTGAGTGACATTCATCAGTGTTGTGACAGGGGATTTTGTGGAAATCACACCATTTTCAAGTGTCTTTCTTCGTCTTCCTGTGGCTTAGACTAGTTTTCAGGAAGTTGTTTGTTAGGGTTGTCTTTATCATATTTTTTTTGTTGTGGATTTGCAGACCCAAAATTCCACTTCTTCTAGTGCTTTAATTTCTGCTCGATTTTAATAGCATATTGATAAGGAGCACCGAATGATGAGATGTCCAGAAAATCCATTTCTAGTTTGGATGTATCTATGTAGAGCCCCGTGATATTTCAGAACCAAATGTCACTCAGAGTCTTTGATACCCAGCTTGGTGCTCAAGGTATGGAAGGTATTGGTGAACTCCAACACTGCTTGGCCCCTTTCTGTCGCAGTGTGGTCCATCTCATGTACTAGTCCTCATAGTTTCCAACAAGGTAATATTTTTCCTTGACCGCATCCACAAAAATATCCCAAATGGGGTCAACCCCATATATTCGAGACTCCTCTATGGAAGTTTTCTCCTAGTAAGTTTCCCACTGATGTATGACATGGGGGAGAGCCTTAAGGAGTGTGAAGATGATATTTTCCCTCTCAAAAAAATGGTGAACAAAGAAATAACCTTCTAGCAGATTTAACCATTTGTCTAGGGCATCCACATCTATCTGACCTTAAAATAAGGGAATATCAAAATAAACCTGTACCTTGAAAGGCGACGTCCCTCCAAAGTGGAATTTTGATGAAAATGCACATGTTCTTATCGACATACATTAAATGATGTGGGAAAAATTCTCCATCATTTTGTCCCTCTGTCGCATGAGAGCTTGCTCAAGGAACATATTAATAGAATCTTCTACTCCATCGTTTTTCTCTTCTTCCTCCATGGAGGGTTTCTTGGGCGTGCGAGAGCGATTTTCCTCAAGAGAGACAAGCTCGAGACCCAACTTGCTATACTTGAACCTCATCAAGGACATGCACTGAAAAATGATCAAGAGCAACCTGCTCTGATACCATTGATTCAAATTATTTTTGACACGAAATGAGAGCGGAGATATAATAAAGAAATGTACAGAGATATCTCGGATATCCAATAATATAACAAAATTTTATAAGAGATACAACCATAAACACGGAGATACAACAATACAGAATTTTCTATTGATGAGCGAAAATGTACAAAAACCGTAAAAATACAGAGTGAAAGACTCGCTAGAATGGTGACAGGTTTCTCTGAGAAGAGATGTGATGGCTACTCTCATTTGCTAGAAGATGATTGTTACAATGAGGCTCCAAAGTCCTTTCTAACATAAGTAAAATCCAAAACCCTAACCTTGAAAGATGAAAAGCCAAAAGGTTTGAGGGCGTTGATGGGGGTAGTTGATACGTCAACTTCCCGGGGGCATAACATTTGCATACGATCTCTGTTTGGGGTGCTCAATACACCGTTGGAAATGTCTAATCGAGAAGAAGGATTTTTGATCGGCCCAATTTAGTTCCTTGGGTAGTCACCTGCACCCCAAATCCCTGAAAAACGTCGTTTAGGGCCCCCAAAATGGCACCAAAATTTTGGAACCCGAAAAACTGTCGAATAACTGCCAAGATGGAAAACTATTTTTCGAGCTCATGGAATAGGTGGGTGGCCACCGATATCCACCTAGATCAATCCTCCCTCCTTAGGAAGTAATGGTCTCCATTTCATTGAGTTCCCGAGGGAGAGAGATAAGCATTTGTTGAATCTGAATCTTGGTGAGCTTCTTGCCTTGTTTGAGACCTCACGATGCTCGACTTGTGGAACGTTGTCACGAACCTGTTGCTGGCAGGGTTGAATATTTTCAACCAATCAGGCTACCAGAGATGACTGTGTGCAGAAGGAATTTTTGTGCTTTGCTACAATCTTGTTAACTTGCTTCTGTTGGATAGAAGGTGCTTGGCTCGAGACTGTAGTGGTTGCAGTATCCGTTTGTTCACCTTTCGAATGGATTGTGAAGAAGCTAAATTTTATAATATGAGATACTACCTTGCGACATTGTTTAGGTGGGACAGTAGTTGGAACTACCTCTGGTATTCTGTAGAGATGACCCCCCAGAGTAAAAATCACACTACGGGGTTGAGACTCGTAGATAGCATGGTGCTTCCACATATATTGTTGGCCCAAGAGAACATCACAGACATCCAGTGGGGCAACATCACATAATACCTCATCCTTGAAGGACTAGATGTCGTATGACAATCGACATTGTTGATTGACACGAAGATCTCGTCCCTGGTGAAACCACCCGATGTTGTATGGTTGTGGGTGTGGTGTTGTAGACAATCCCAACTGTTTGACGACCTCTATTGAAATGAGGTTCTTTTGGTTTTTGCTATCAACAATAAAATGCAGTGGGGTCCCCTTCACCCACATCTACGAATGAAAAAGGCACTACCCCTCTTGAGGATATGTGGGTTCTTCTGGTTGAATTGTTGTGGTCGTGACAATAACAGTGGGGTCTACATCGATGATCTGTCTTCTATCAGTATTTTCTAAATCGAATTTTGAGTCAAGGTTTGGCTCCTTGTCTTTGATCTCAGCCACCAATGATTGTTTTGAGCGGCATTCATCGGTGTTATGCTAGGGGATTTTGTGGAAATCACACCATTTTTCCAGTGTCCTTCGTCTTTCCGTGGCTTAGACTGGTTTTCAGGAAGTTGTTTGTTAGAGTCGTTTTTATCATATTTTTGTTATTGCGGATTTGCAGATCCGAAATCCCACTTATTCTGGTGCTTGAATTTTTGCTCGATTTTAACAACATATCGATAAGCAACATTGAGTGATGAGATATCCAAAAACAACATCCAAAAATCCAAAAATAAAGTCTACGATGAAAATTGTTATTAATATAGAAAATACATATTTGTGAAAAATAATATACAAATACAAAAATATAATATATTTAGAAAAAAAAAATTTAATTTTTTTTTAGAAAAACAAATTAAAATAGTATACCAAATAATAATAGTCAAGGTATATATACGGGTGATGACAACAATTACAGACATTTTTTTGATCTAACTTAAAAATTAATTTCCAAATTTTTAGATTACACGTTAATCTTTTTACCTAATGTGAAAGTAATTACAACAATTATATAATTTTCTTTAACCTAACTTTGAAACTTTCAAATTTACAAATTACATATTTGTTTTTTACATAAAAGTTTATGTTGAGGGTTAAAGCATTTTCTTTTTTAAAAACACTTGTGTAAAATGTTGATGCGAGCCTTAAAAAATATAACGAGAACGTGAATCCTCATTAAGAAAGTTCTTATGAAAAGTGGGAATAGGGAACTTTTAAACTTTCAAAATTACAAATTACATATTTGTTTTTTAAATAAAAGTTTATGTTTAAGTGTTAAAGCATTTTTTTTTTTTTTTAACTAGTTTAACTGTAAAATGCTGATGCAAGCCTTCAAAGTATTATGAGAATGTGAATGCTCATTATGTAGAGAAAGTTTTCTTATGAAAAGTGAGAACAATGTAATATGAGAATGTGAATACAATGTATTATGAGAATGTGAATGCTGATTATGTAGAGAAAGTTTTCTTATGAAAAGTGAGAACAAAACAATGAAGGAAATAAAGGAAATAAGCAAATTAAATTTAAGGAAATTGAGATGAAATTTTGTAAAGTATGGTGAAAGTAAAGTATATGATATAAATAATAATAAAAAATTGGAATTTTTATTTAAAGGTTTTTTTTATTGTATCATAATTAGTATTAATCAACATAGTCGATTGTTGTGTTGTTAGGATGATGTTATAAGTGCATATTGTGATGGTGGGATGGGATGGAAGTGGTTAATCAATATAGTTGATTGTTGTGTTGTTAGGATGATGTTATAAGTACATAATGTGATGGTGGGATGAGATGAAAGTGGTTGGAATGTATTTAGACCTTTTTTCGTTGGAAACTTTCAAATAGGAAAACATAACCTAGAAGAGGTTGATAGCAATGTTAATAATGCCAACATGTCATTGTTTGATGATGATGGATGTTTCCTTTTACCTATTATCCCACTTTTAATGTGACACTTATGAATCACTACTTGTACAAGTGATTGACAAAATCTAATGTATCACTCCTTTGATATTTTCTTCATCTTTCACTACATAGATCAAATTACACAACAAATATTTATTCATGACAAATAAGCAAAGTTATAAATAAACGCTAATACTATTACCTTTTTATTTAAAATGTTACTATTAAAATATGATGCAAAGTGCATCTATAGTGAAAAGTAAAATTTCTTTGAAAGGAAAACAATATAATAATTATATAAATCCATTGAAATGAATAATAAAATTATTCAAATAAAAAAATAAAAATTATATGAAAAATGATTTAATAATATCAATATATTTAAAATCATGAATCCATATGTCACTATTATTGAACAAAATGGTTTCAACCATATATTAAGATTTTTATCAAAATATTTCGATGTATAATATTTTCATTAATATTATAAAGTAAAAAATGATTTAATAATATCAATATATTTAAAATCATGAATCCATATGCCACTATTATTGAACAAAATGGTTTCAACCATAGATTAGAATTTTTATCATAGATTAGAATTTTTATCAAAATATTTTGATGTATAATATTTTCATTAAATAATATCAATATTATAAATTATTATGATTTTTTTTAATAAATATAAATAAAGTTTGTATTGAGATTTGGTTAAGATTAAAAAAATTCTTAAAAAATACAAACTACATAATAAAATTTAAATGATAATATTACTTTGCAAAAGATTACTAAAACTAATTATTATATAAAATAATGTATAGCATGGACTTCTTAGTTGAACAATTTGTATTATAATAGGGAGTTACACTATAAAAGTGAACATATTTTGGGCATGCATATGGAATTCACTTATTGTAAATTAGACTTTTGAGTTAATTTTCATCTAATTTTAAGATAGAATGGTAATTAAACGCTTTAATATTGATCATATATTATTGTATTACTTGGTCAAGAAATATGTTCGTAGAATGGTTTTGTTTTTTCAGGTAACTTTGAATTGGAATGGTTTTAAATTAAAATGGAGCATACTTAGTGGGAATTGAAGTTTATTTGTTAGATAGTTTGAGATGATAACTTAACTTGGAATTTTGGGAGGTACAAGTTTTCTTTTAGCTGTTCTAATTTTATAACATGATTAAAATTAAAGTGTTACTTTTTAAATCAAATATTAAAAATGATTATACATAATTTAGAATAATTGTGACGAAAATGTAGGAAAAGAATAATAAAAATAAGATAAATGAAATAACATTTAATATATATATATATATAATTAATATGTAAAAAATTTAACATTTTAAGAGGTATAATAATATTGACTAATAACTCTATGGTAGTGGAAGGTAATGTCCAAATCATTATAGAGTGGTTGGGAAAGGTTTTCATAATCTTTTAATTAACTAACATCGAATTTTACTGATTTAGATTGGATCATTATATTATTTGTCATCTATCTCAGTATTTTCTAGGTGGAAAATTTGGAGGAATCAACTTGCAGGGCCATTTCAGCCACTGGTCCAAATTTGGAAATTTGGGTCCAAAATTTCTCTGAAATCTTCCGGAGCCATTTTAAGGCATAAAAGAACACGTTTTTTTGGTCCAAACCTTACTATGGAGGAAGATTCTATATTCTACACACTTATTCGTTTCCAACAACGTAAGAATCACCTCAATCGAAGTTCGTATGCGAAAGTTATTCCTCTTGCAAGTTAGCCTACCATATTCTTCACCATAGTGCGAGTGGATGCCACATCAACCTCCATTACTTAAACATGTGGGGCTAGACATGTAGTGGATTTTCTAAGAACATTCTAGAAGGTCCAAAACCTTATCACAATTGAGGGTTCAAGAAGTAAAAATCCTACCCTTAGATGGCTATCGAGCTATGTTAAATACCAGGTTGCTAGGAAGAGAAAGGGGTCCATTCTATGTTATTGTATTTTGTTCCATAACAGAGTAGAACAACTAGGAGTGGGAAATTAGTGAGCATAATAGATGGGATTAATGTTTTGTAGTAGCCTAACAGACCACGGGTCTCAAGTAACTCCATAGATAGTGCATTCTCCTTTGTACTTGTATTATTTCCATACTGGAGAAAAGAGAGCAGAGCAACCTCACCTTCTAGTTGGGTTTTCTCCTGTGAGGGTTTCCCAGAGAAAATGTGTTATTTTGTGGATGGTGTGATTGTATTTTACAATTCTTTGTTTTCCACATTTTATCTATTTCATGCATAAGCAAAAAATCAGTAACTAAATATTCTGGAATCTAAAGGAATTTAACCTTCATAGTGTAGATTTCATCAAAACTATTGTGACAAACTGTTCCAATGGAATATCCAATACAATTTACACATCATACTAGTATCAAAACAACTTTTCTTTTGGGTATTTGTGGGAAGTTGTAGGATCCAGGAATTGGTTTAAAGAGAAGTTGCAAATATCCTAGCCATGGTAGAAGAATATGTTCATAACAACCCTCGAGATCCAATAGAAGAGAGATTTGATAGGTTGGAAGTGCAAGTCATCAACATGAGTCGCAATATGAACCTCCTCATGGCGGCTCTAGCAAGCAAGCTCAAACCGTTTAGAGATGATGGAAGCTCTAACTTAGAGATCAAATAAGAGGGGAAATCAGGAAATCATGAAGACTTGGTAAAGGAGTTACAGAAAGAATTCGAGAAAGAACAGTCGAGCTCAAGTGCCATTAACCCTTCATAGTCCCTATTCAATATGGAACTTAAAGTGAACATAAAGCCATACCAAGGTGAGATTGATGCATTAAAAATGAATCATTGGTTGCAGTAACTAGAATTTTATTCAAGCACCCACCATATAGATGAAGAGCATAAGATTTCATTTTCTAGATTGAAGTTAGAGGGCCATGCTTTAACCTAGTGGGAAATCCATATAGAAACACTTAGGTTGGAGGGTGATATGCCAGTAACTAGGTGGGAGGACTTCAAACCCCTCATCAATTCCTAATTCTACCCTATCGGGTATGTAAAGGGCCAATGGATCCAGTGGCACCACTTCAGGAAGAGTCAGGGGCAGAGTGTACACAAGTACACCATTGAGTTTAGGAAGATGACCATCATGTTGGGTATCTCTCCCAAGAACCCAGATGTACTACGCAAGTATTTGGGGGGTTTACACATTCATCTACGAAAGCATGTGATTCTCTTCAAGTCAAATACGGTGGATAAGACATGTGTACAAACACAATACATGGAAAACATAGGCCAAAATAAGGGGTAGCCAAGTGGCTTGAAGCAGAAAGAGCATTAGGAAGATTCCAAGGAAGGGGAGAAGAAGTGGAAAGAGGGCAAAGATAAGAAGACAACAACCACTACACATCAGTGCAAATATCCTAGATATCATTGCAATCATTGCAACATTGATGGCCAGATTGAGGAAAAGTGTTGGAAACTACATTGAGAGATGAAATTGAAGAAATGCAAGAAGGACAGAAAGAAAAAGAACCTTCTAGCCACATATTCAAGAAATCGAGTGGAAAGTAACTCTAATGTGAATGCAAATATTTTCTTCACATATGTGCAGAAGGAGGTGAACATGAGTATCCTTCATCACTAGGAAGAGAAGGAGATTTCCAAACTCTTCCACATCAAGATTCAAGTCAAGAAGACCAATATAGATTCTCTGTTCAACTCTCGTTCACAAGATAATCTCATAGCAGTAGATTTGATCAAAAATATTGGAGTGGATGTTCATGATCACCCTAGCCCCTATCCATTGGGTTGTGTAAACAAGGATGCAAAGATCAAGGTAACAAAGCAGTGCAAGATTAAATTTGTTGTAATTGTTGATTTTATAGATAAAGTAGAATTTAATGTAGTTCCACTGGATGCATGTGGAGTAGTGTTTGGAAGCCCCTACATGTATATGAGGGATGTTATATTCATGTTAAGAGCTAATCATTACCACCTCATCAAGGACGATAAATCCTTCATCATCAATGCGCATAAAGGAAAATGAAAACTTTCACTGGTAAGTGCCAATCAAGCTAATAAATTGATTAGTTCTAGCAAGAAATATGTTTTACTTTTTCTAAGAGAAAATCAGTCTGGTGAAGAGTCATTGAAAGTAAATACATCCTTGGAAGGGTGTACTAAAGAGTGGAAACATTAGTTGGAGGAGTTGTTATAGGAATACATAGGAGTGTTCCAAGAGCCTAAAGGGATACCACCTAAGAGGGAAGTGGAGCATGAAATCCAATTATTGCCATCTTTCACCTTGCCAAATATTGGTCTATATAGATAGGTTTTTATAGAAGAAAATGAATTAAAGAAGAATTTGCATTAGTTATTGGAGCAGGGTGTGATTCGACCCAGTACCTCACCTTGTGGGTCACCCATAATAATTGTACCCAAGAAGGATGGGACTTGGAGAATGTGTATCGATTACAGGGCATTAAACATGATTACATTGAAGAATCAATACCCTTTGCCTAAGATCGATGATATATTGGACCAACTACAACATGTAAAGTACTTCACTAAGCTAGATTTGAAATCAAGAGATCACCATGTACGATTCAAAAAAAAGATACTTGGAAGACTTCCTTGAAGACAAGAAAAGGTTTGTATGAGTGGTTGGTTATGCCATTCGGTTTATGCAATGCACCAACTACATTTATGAGACTAATGAATGATGTTTTATGCCCTTATCTAGATTCATTTGTTATAATTCATTTGGATGATATACTGGTTTATAGTGCTACCTGGGAGGAGCATATCTCACATCTCATGCAAGTGTTAGAGACTCTAAAGAAGCACCAACTGTTGGCTAGCCTAAAAAAAATGTGAGTTTTCTTAGCAATATTTTGTGTATTTGGGGTATGTGATTGGTGGATGAGAGCTCAATATAGATCCCATAAATATGGAGTCCATCATGAAATGGCCAGTTCCTAGAAATTGCACATAAGTTAGGAGCTTTTTTGGGGCAGAAAAGTACTTGCGGAAGTTCATAGCTTCATTTTTATAAGGTACCAGGTCTATTATATTAGGAGAAAAGATAAATAATGTAGAGAATAACACCGAGATAGAAACATGTTGGCACATGGGCAGACCCAGGGTTTAATGCTACAACAATGCACCAACAAAACCCTACCTACTGGCTCTTTCGACAACACATGCGAAGCAGATGAAGTCTCACCCGAGGTAGAGGCAGGGGTGGTTGCAGGACTTATATGTCTTCAACCTTAGTTGGGACACAGATATGTGATTCTAACACTTAACAGATCACTCAGTAGTTAACATTCATCAATATCCAGTCTTAGTTACAATGCAGTTAAACCCTAATTACAGAATATCACAGTATTCATTCAGATTTTAAGCACTAAGCATATGTTCATAAGTCAGATCTAACATCCATCCATATCATTAATAACTAAGCATCAACAGATCTATCTATCATTCATCTATATTAAAGAACTAAGAAAATAAACACATAAACACATCAATACATCACACAAAGCATAGCAACACATCATGTACGTGGTTCACCCCCACCCTAAGGCTACATCCACCAACTCTTCTCTTATTTATTATCTTTGATAAAGCTTCTTACATGCACATAGCATCCAAGTTCCACTCCGCAAAAGACAAGAGATCTGCACACACTCCGCCAGATCCTCTTTCTTCTAGCTAGGGTACAACACTAAGCCTTCACATAGTCTCTTACAACTACCTGCACTAGCCTTGCAAGTCTCACATAGTATGCACAAAGCACTTACAATTCTTGATCACATAGATCCAATCCTAGCACTTAGCACACTGGCCTCTCGGTCTCTTTCTTACATCGCCTAGCTACGTATTTATACATTACAAAATAGGCCTAAACATGGGTAAACCCATGGGCCGAAATCCCATACCCATTACATAATCTTGAATCCCAAAAAGGGCCCTAAAAGGGGCTGAGATCGCGCGATCTCTTCTTCGTCTTGCGCTCCAACTTCGACAGCCTGTCGAAGTCCCAAAATTAGGTCAAACATGACCAAGAATCTTCAAAACTTGGTCAAGGGCCAACATGCCCCCAACACTCACTTGTGACTTGTCCCGAGTCACTCTGATCTAATTAGTTATGCTTCAAAAGCCTCGAGCTTGGCTTGAGCTGCTTCGACTTCTTGTTGTGCCACGACCTCCTGTTCAATGAACTCTTGTATGACTACTTCATTGACAGGTCCCTCTAGGCATTGTTAAGCTGCAGTGAAAACTTTCTCTAGTTCCGCTCCTCGACCTTTGATCTCTATGAACATTTGGTAAGCCTCATCTTGTACAGGTTAGAGTCTCTGAGTTACTTCCATAACTCTGCTCTGAATAGTGTGGACCTGCTGTTGGGTAGTGTGGTGCTCTTGTGATCTCTTCAGTATTTCCACAGCTGACAGGGGCTTCAACTGCACCTGTATTGTCTCTGCTTGCTTCTTCGCTTCCTGTAGTTGTGATTCCAGTGCCTTCAATTATGGATTCTCAGTGAGTCACTCATACATTTGGGCACTGCGATCACTCAGTTTCTTGCATTCTAGGGCAAGGACTTTTATTCTTTCAACTGCGCTTCGAGCAATTTCTTCTCTTTGATCCCTTACATCCTGCAGGGTGTCGGGTACGATGCAGAGCTCTAAGTATGCTATTCATTGTTGTAGCTGTTCGATATCTTCTGTGAGATTCTCTACTTGATGTGTGACTTGGTCTTCTTCCTGTGGTTCTAATCCTATCACAGAGTGGATGGCTCTGTTGACTGCTTCTTTCACTTCAAGTTGCTCTACGAGCAACTATTCTTTTTCTTGTTGCATCTATGCTTTCTCTTCTTCAAACTTTTCCTCGAAAGCAACCTTCTCCTGTTCTGCAACTCTGCGTTGTTCTACGATTACGCATTGCACTTTCTTCAAGGAATGGGTGGCTTGCTCTGTTTCGGTTTGTGTGCGATGAAGGCGAGCTTCAACCACATCAACTGGTCGGCCGATTTGGGATGGCTCTTCTCCCAGCTCTGGTTCTCTTGATGGAAGGGGTGCAGTGGACACTACGCGACTAGATTGAAGGGCCTATTGTACCCCTTGGAATTTGACCTTAATTCTGTCGTACATTTCCTCTTGCTTGGCTTCTTGTTTCTCCATGATTTCTAGCGAAGCGTCATTTAGGGATGCTATGATGAAGTCAAAATCATCAGTAGTGAGCATAGTATTCATCTTGGTCACGATGGCTCTTGATTTCTTTCGGGAAGAAGGTTTCGGGGGAGAAACCTTTCTTTTCTTCATGGGATCAGTCTCATCTCTAGGTGGTGTTACTTCACCTTACTTTTGTTCAGCTCCTTTTCCATTTATCTCTTCTACTTTGTCATCACCCCCTTGTTCAAGTGATACTGAAGCAGTCTTTCCTAAGGTGTTGCTTAAGTCTTGGACCTCTTTGGTCTTCTTTGTTTTGTTGGGTCCAGGTGTATCATGTTCTTTGTACATGGTCTCTGGGCTGTCAGGGTCAGACATCTTTGCAGGGTCTTCCAGAATAAGGAGGTCTACCGACCAGTCCTTAGTGATCTCCTCAACGTCCTCTTTTGCGAGTTTGTAGTACGACTGAAGTTGCTCCTTATGTTCATCGGCTCGTGCTGTAAGGTATATGAAGTTTCAATCTGCGTAGAACTTCATCAGGGGTCAGAACCTCTGTAGGGTGTTTGAATTCATGCAAGGTTCATCTTCGATGGATCTCTTCAGCTAAAGGTAATATGTGTGAAAAATAGCGTTTGACTGCCACTGTTTGTTCATATCACTCAAGTACTAGAGTGTGGTGAACTTCGCAGCAAGTGGTTCGAACGGTTCAATATCCAGGAAGGTCACACCTTCTAGCATCTCCCAGTAAACAAAGGCGATGAGGATTAGGATCCAACTAAAGTGAAACTCATAGCCCTGATCATGTGCTTCGCAACAATCTAGTTGCAGTTGATTAACTAGGTACTTCGCCCAGTTCATCTGTAGACCTTCTATGCACTTCCCTGTGAGGCCAACAACAAAGCCTGTGACCTGCATAGGTCTGTTCTTCCTTACTAACTTTTTGGCTGTTAGATGGCAGGCTAGGTGCACTATGCCATTTTGGATGGAGGCTACCTTGTAGCCTCGCATCCCCTTTTCAACATCGTCGTATGTATCCTTGATCTTATGTGCTAGTGTGCGATCTGTGGCTTTTCCTAGATAGAAATCTTGTGGGTTGGGTCCTTGCATACTTAATTATGTGATCCTATGGATTAATGTCGGATCAATTTTGATATGATGGTCTAGCCATAAGTAGCCGCCATGGTAACATGAAAGAAATATCTTGACACATGCGTTGACTTCCTGGTGCCTTCCAAAGTGTGGGATTTTCATTACGTTTAACAGGGTGGACTGCGCGAGGTTCATCATTCATGGCTGGGGGATTATATTTGAGTTCTTCCCCTTCATCATGGTTAGGTATTTATATGGGGCGAGCATACTATAGTTCTTGCGATCTCTGAGGTTGAAGTCACTAAACTTCAATGCTTTGATCTTGTCCTGTTGCGCTCTAACTGCACGTATCCCCTTCGGGAGGTACATAGTAACCATGGTGTACTCGAAATCTCTTGGCACACTATCTCGACTCACCACGTCGACCAGAGGTGGGATGTAATTAGGAAATATGGTCAGGATCACCTTCACATTTTCTAGGTCATCTCTATGTTTGGTTCTCTTTTCCACTGATGGTCAGGATGGTCCGGCTCCACGAGCATTCGACGGAGAGGCTTTCACTCCTCTCGTTGAGGACGCTTGTACACCATAGACATCACTCTTTCATACATGACTCTCTTAGTCATGAGGTTGATGAGTAATTCCTTCACAGACTCTTCGACTATGCTAAGTTCTTCGGACATACACGCTCGTGGTTGAATATCTTGGGTTTGAAGAGTAACTGCTTAATGCAACTGGATAGATGGAAATAGCACGATGATCACTGTGCGAAATCAACTATTTTTCCATCTCAGACAGTCATGGTTGGAAAAAGTGTTCTTGCTACGTGGTGTGACATGATAAATAGATAACTTGGCAATAGATCTCTTGCAACAGGTGAGAATCCTTCATTAACTCAGTTCTGTCTGTTATGGTGCGGTCCCAACAGTCTGCTGGTGAACTTTCTGACCATAAATTCCTTTCTACCCATTCGGGCCATCGGTCTAATGGTTATACTTCTTCCAACGACTATATTTCTTCGCCATGGCGAAGTGCCATGTGACGTTGTTCTGATATCCCGACGAAGTTCCAATTTTTCAACTTTTCCTTTTGGAAAGTTCCCTCTGGAACCTTATATAACTTTTCGATCTTAGCTCTCTTCTTACTTAGTTTTCTAGCCTTCTTTCTAGTGAGATTCATCTTGGTATTCCTTTGTCCATTCTGATTCTTATCTTCTTTTGGCATAGTAACTTCGCACTGGTGAGATTCTTTCCTAGAAATGAGGCGTAATACTTCATCTGTATCTAGAATAGGTACTTTAGTCTTATGTGGGTCTTCTAGTGTTCTTCCCACTTCGACATCCAAGTCTTTGGTTTTAAATAGCTTTGCTCGGTTCTCCTATTCTTCAATAAAGTGTGTGATCCTCCTAATCATGAAATCTTTCAACTCTTGCTTATTTTGTTCTAAGACGTTGTATTGTTTCCTTCTAGCCTGATCTCCTTCAATCCAAGGTTTTCCTAGTAACATAGCAAATGGAGTGTTGTTCTCAATAAATTTAACAACTTCAAATTATTCCTCTGTCGAAGTTCCACGAGAACTCATAGATATCTGGATGAGTCTTCCACATAGGGTTATCAACTTTCCTCTGAATAATCCTATTCCTCCCAATGAAGGAATCATAGTAGGCTCCCCTAAAAGTTCCCAAGTTCTTTCCATCATGATAGTCACATGTGTTTCCTCATCCATAACACAGTGAATGTTGAAGTCTCCTATTCTTGTTTCAATGCACTCTTTTTCTTTGAAGATCTCTGATAAGTTGACATGTCGATGGTCATTCAGGGTTTCTTTCATCTGTAGCAATACTTTCTATGATTCTTTTTGGGGTTCTGTCATGGTTTCAGTTGCTTGACCTTTCTCATGGTCTTCTTGTCTCATATTCATCCTTTCAACCTTAGTAATCATTCTAGGGAAATCCAAAACTTCATGGTCGATAGATTTGCAATAGAGGTAGCTAGGTCTTCTACTAGGGAATTCCTTAGCCAGATGTCCCGGTCTTCTGCAACTGCAACAAAGGGTTAATCCCCTCTTTGTTTTAAATCATCCCCAACCTTTCCTGTATTGCACGCTAGGATCATGGTAGCTAACCTGCAAAAAATTCTCTCTAGGGTCCTGCATCCATTGGTTAGTCCAAACATTCTCTCTATGCATAGGTATAACATATCTTTCACTATTCTTATCAGATCTACTCATATCAAATCTTCTTTCTTCTATCAATGCCCTAGTTTTCAATCTAGGACAAATCTTATCAAACATACCTAGATTCATACTCTAGAAACAAAAAATTCCACTTATCTTACTTCTACAGAGCACAAAGCTTACAAGTCTTACCTCTTTAGTGTCGCTTTTACCTTTATCAGGGCACAAAGCTCCTAGATCTTACCTCTTTTCTTCAGATCTGGCCTCTTTTCTTCAGATATGACCCTTCCTCTTGGCACAGAGCTCCACATACCAAGTAGTGTTTCATATTAGGGCAATAGTTCTATGCACGGAGATTTTCTCTTTTTTAGTTCAGATCTTCTCACAAATCTCTTTTTTCCTCAATTCCCAGCAATCACAGTTTCAGGTCAGATCTTCGCATATAGATTTCTTTCTTTTCCTCAGTTCCCAACAATCACAGTTTCAGTTCCTAGCAACGAAACCATTTTTTGGCATAGGGGTAGACACAGGGTTCAACGCTACAACAATGCACCAACAAAAACCTAACTACCGACCCTTTCGGCAACACCTGTGAAGTAGATGAAGTCTCACTCGAGGTAGAGGCAGGGGTGGTTTCAAGACTTAGATGTCTACAGCCTTAGCTGGGACATAGATCTATGATTCTAACACTTAATAGAGCACTCAACAATTAACATTCATCAATATCCAGTCTTACTTGCAGTGCAATTAAACCCTAATTACATAATATCGTAGTATTCATTCAGATTTTAAGCACTAAGCATATTTTCATAAGTCAGATCTAACATCCATCCATATCATTAAGTGCAAAGCATCAACAGATCTATCTATCATTCATCTATATTAAATCTCTATGAAAATAAACACATAAATGCATCAATACATCGCACAAAGCATAGCAACACAGTATGTACATGGTTCAACCCGACCCTGGGGCTACGTCCACCAAATCTTCTCTTATTTTTTATCTTTGGTCAAGCTTCTTACATGCACATAGCATCCAAGTCCCACTCCGCAGAAGACAAGAGATTTGCGCGCACTCTGCCAGATCCTCCTTCTTCTAGCTAGGGTACAACACCAAGCCTTCACACAGTCTCTTACAGCTACTTGCACTAGCCTTGCAAGCCTCACACCGTATGCACAAAGCACTTACAACTCTTGATCACATAGATCAAATTCTAGCACTTAGCACACTGGCCTCTTAGTATATTTCTTACATCTCCTAGCTACTTATTTATACATTTAAAAATAGGCCTAAACATGGGTAAACCCATGGGCCAACATCCCATACCCATTACATAATCCTGAATCCCAAAAAGGGCCCTAAAAGGGGCCGAGATCCTGCGATCTCCACTTCGTCTTGCGCTCCGCCTTCGATAGCCTCTCAAAGTCCCAAAATTAGGTCAAACATTACCAAGAATCCTCAAAACTTGGTCAAGGTCCAACACAACATAATGCATAAATACTGTAGAGATAAAAACGAAACAAAAAATTATATTGAACCACAATACTAGAATTATACCTTTATTTATAGGAAACAATGTTCACTTGCCTCTTCGAGGGGGCAACCTACAACATAGAAGAGCTCTATTACAATAATTCTGAAGACAAGACTTCACATACCCTCTACTCCTATTTATACCAAATCTATCTATCCAAAAGAACAATCTAGAGGAAGATCCTTCTAGAAGTGGAAGCTTCTATTAGGTCTTCTTACATTTGACTTATTCTTCCTTATTGTTATGCCTTATTAATATTTTCCTTTATTACATGGAAATATATTATTCTACCTACTTGAGGGGTTAGGGAAGTTAGGTCCCTAACATTCCCTCCCCCTTAAAATCATCCTTGTCCTTAAGGCTTGAGATGAGGAAATTGTTGTAGAATGGTAATTGGCTCCCAGGTGGCATCTATGGGAGTTGTATATTTTCATTGGACTAACACTTCCTTGACGGTGCATTGATGAAGACGATGCTCACGCTAGTCCGAAACTTCTTGTGGATGAAACCATATGGAGCCTTCTTCATCCAAATCGAGAAGGCTAGTTTGAGTTTGGAACTTAGTTCCAATCACCTTCTTTAAGCAGGAGACATGAAAAACATGTTGGAGCTTAGAATGAATAGGAAAATCTAATTGATAGGCCACTTGTCCCATGCACTTGAGAACTATATAAGGACCATAAAATTTGGGCGCCAATTTCTGACAATGTTCGGCCTTGAGAGAAGTTTTCTTATAAGGTTGCAATCGAAGAAACACCTGGTCTCCTTCAACAAATTGATGTTCGGAGAAACCTTGATCTATTTGTTGCTTCATGTGATTTTGATCCATGACCAAATTCTCTTTCAGGTTATGGATAATAGCCTCTTGAATTGTAAGTGTTTGGTCAACCGCTTGGACCTTCGAGACACCTGGCATGTAAGAGAGAATGAAAGATGACTTTTGTCCATATAATTCTTCAAAAGGAGTCATGCGAGTAGTTTTATGGTAAGAATTTTTGTACCACCATTCAACTAATGATAACCATTGAGCCCACTAATTTTTCCTTTAAGAGGAAAAACACCTCAAATATGTTTCCAAACACTTGTTGACAACTTTAGTTTGACCATCATTTTGGGGATGATAGGTTGTGCTGAGATGCAATTGGGTTCCCTGTAGCTTGAACATTTCTTGCCAAAAATTGTTGGTGAAAGCGGGATCTCGATAAAAAACAATAGAATGAGGCATGCCATGAAGCTTGAAGACATGATCCATGAAAAGTTGAGCCACAGTGGATGTTGTAAATGGGTGTTGAAGAGCACATAAATGAGAATACTTTGAAATAAAATCAACGACCACCATGATGACTCACTTATTGGCCGATTTAGGTAATCCCACAATAAATCCATAGATATGTCCCTCCAAATAGCAGGTGGAATCGGAAGTGGTTGTAGTGTTCCAATAGCTTTGATTGTTTTTCCCTTGTTGCATTGACAAACATCACATCTACCACAAAAGTGTGAATGTCCTTTTTCATAACATCCTAGAAAAAAGAACATTTGACCTGGTCATAGGTTTTGGTAAAACCTGTGTGCCCAACTATGGGTGTAGCATGAAGCTCAGAAAGCACCTTGGATTTAAGTTCTGATTGTTTACTTAAATACAAACAACCTTTGTAGTGAAGCTCATCATTGTGCCAAGAGTACTCTGGGGAAGTTGGAGAATTGGCTTGCAATTGTTGGATCAGATGCAAAATTTTGGGATCTTGTAGCCATTCTTGGAGAATATCTTGGAGCCAATTTGGTACAATGAAGGAGAGGGAGAAAATGGAACTTTCATCTTCATATTTTCTGGAAAGAGCGTCAACAACCACACTTTATTTTCCTTTATTGTAAATGATCTCATAATAATATCCAGAGAGCTTAGTCACCCATTTTTGTTTCTCTGAGGAGGAAGTTCATTGCTCCAGAAAATACTTGAGGCTTTGATGATCTTTCTTAATTTGGAAGCATTTCCCAATAGATAAGGGTGCCAGAGATCCACTACATGCATAATAGCCAACATTTCCTTTTCATAGATTGATTGGACCAAATGGCGCTCTGACAATTTTTTGCTGGTAAAGGCCAAAGGTTGGCCATCTTGCATAAGGACTTCTCGAATTCCTCTCCCATAAGCATCACATTCCAAGAAAAAGGTCTTTTTGAAATCAGGAAGGGTGAAGACCAGAGTGGTGCACATAGTTTCCTTCAAGGCTTGAAATGCCTTCTCAGTTGGGGGAGTCCAAGTGAAAGAATTATTTTTATTGAGAGCAGTGAGAGGTGCCATAATATTTTCATAACTCTTAACAAACTTGCGATAATAGCCTGTTAAACCTAGAAAACCACACAATCTTTTGATAGTCTTGGGGTGAGGTCAATCCTGCATTGCTTCAATCTTCTTAGGATCCACCCAGACACTAGCCTTACCAACAATATGACTCAAGTACTCAACTTTTGAGGCACCAAAGGCACATTTAGAGCGTTTGAGGAAAATTTGGTGTTGAGAGAGTAGATGGAGAACTTGATCCACATGGGTAATATGGGATGGCCAAGTTTTACTATAGAAGAGAATATCATCAAATAAAACTAGGACGAAATGATGGAGAAAAGGACGTAAGACATGATTTATGAGGCTTTGGAAGGTGGAGGGGGAATTACACAAGCAAAAGAGCATGACCAAGAACTCATAGTGACCCTCATGAGTTTGAAAGGCAATCTTGGGGTGTCAGCTTCTTGCATATGTATCTGGTGGTAGCCCGAACGAAGATCAAGTTTAGTTAAGTACTAAGCACCACTCAACTCATCCAAGATATCATCAATGACAAGAATGGGAAACTTGTATTTGATGGTGAGTTTATTGAGGGAACGAAAGTCAGGAAACATGTGCCAAGTACCTTCTTTCTTGAGTACCATGACCACCGGGGAAGATAAGGGCTGGTACTGGGGATATAACATCCACTTGGAGCAAATCATGCACTATTTTATCAATTTCATTATTTTGGGAAAAGGGATGACGATAAGGGAGAACATTGGGAGGAAGACTTCCAGGAACAAGGGGGATGGAATGATCATTAACACCATGCGAAGGCGAAAGTCCTTGAGGAGTGGAAAAAATAGCTTGATGTTTGGAGAGGACAACTTGGAGATCAGGATGCACAAAGGGTGTATCAACTGCTTGAATGGACTAGAGTTGAGAAATAATACCAAAGTGACCTTTCTTGAGGATCTTTTCCATGCGATGGGAACTGATGATCTCGGGAGAACCGACTATTATGCCTTGGAATTGATATTTTTGTCCCTCTTGTTGGAATTGCATGGTTAATGCCTTAAAATCCATAACAATGGGACCCAAAGTGCATAACCATTCAGCAGTGAGCACAATGTCACAACCTCCGATGTCAATGGAAAACATATGAGATTTCAGGTGGTACTGTCCAATTTGAAGAAGTACATTTTCACAACACCCACCACATTTCATGGACCCACCATTGGCTATCATGATTTAAAAATTATTGACAACACAAATATAACAATTGGTTTCCTAGGCAATGCAACGATGAATAAAATTATGGGTGTTACCACTGTCAAAAAGGATGATGACTTTCCTATGCTTAATATAGCCAATGAGCTTGAGGTTTTGTGGAGCAGAGAATCCAGTGAGGGAATGAAAGGAAATGATTGGGTCAACTTTGAGTGGGTCAGCGGGCTCTTGGGTAGCATCATGAAAGGAGGGCTCTTCAACAAGGGGAATTGTCGCATCTTCTTCAACAACATCTCTTGAAAAGGCCATAATTTTTTTTTGTTCCTTACACTTGCTTCCCAGAAAATATTTTTCATCACAATTATAGAAAAGACCATTTAGTTGGTGTTCAACCATTTCAGCCCTAGTTAATTTATGTACTTTGATGGGAGTGGCAGGGGGGTAGGATGAGTGGGTCGAGGGTGAGGAACAAAAGAGGGTTTTTTGTTCTGAGAAAAAAAAACTTGTTAGGCCTCTTTGGCATGTTTAGTAGCTTCCAACCAAGTCTGAGGGTGGACCATGAGGACTTGGGCTCTGATTTCATCCTTTAGGCCACTAATAAAGCATTCCCAGAAGAATTCATCTAACATGCCCTTAGTTCGAAAGGACAAATGCTCAAAAGAAGTTATAAAGTCTTCCATTGTGCCTGACTATTTCAACTTGGTCAAACGATTGAGATAGTGGGTATTAGTGTCAAATCAATCATAGAGATCGGTAACAAACTAGGTCAATGAAATATACCCCTGACATGAATTTTTAAGCCATTGCCACCATTGCCAACATTCAGGATCTAGATAGAGAACAACATAGCGAAGTTTATCCAACTCATGAGTAATTCCATGTAGAGTGAAATAATGCTCCATTTGAGTGACCCAACCTATGGGATCAGATCCATCAAATTTATTGACCTCAATGCGGGGAAGACGTGGGTCACGATGAAAGGAGTTGGATTGAAAAGGTAGAGAATGAGAGGAATCAACACGATTTGGTTGGTCCGAGCAGGAAGGACATGGAGTTTGGTTCAACAACTGGTTAACAACAGACTAGAGGGTGTTAAATTGGTTCATGAATTTGGCATCCATGGTGTCAAATTGTTGTTGGACTTAGGTCTCAAATTTTTCAAGGAGGAAATTGGTAGAGCCAATATCATATGTCACTTGTTGGAGGGATTCCTTGGTTTGATTGATGGAAGCTTGCATGTCTTGGTTGCGAGTGTTGGCCATTTGGAGATGGGGAGTGTTGGTAAGGGAAAATGGGTGGGTGGATTCACAGAAAAGGACCTATAAGTGATAGGTACCACTACGATCGGAGAGAGAAGGGGAATATAATGGCATAGGTGGAAAAATAGGGACATTGGGAAGGGGTTGGGTCCACTGGAAAAAAAAACCCGCTAAAAATGAAAAGTACGACTGCGATTAGGGAGAAAAGGGGAATCCAATGGGATAGGTCCCAAATAAGTGTGTTGGTGGGACCACTATACTCTGATCTGAAGAATATTGCAGTGGTGAAATGTTCAAATTCTTAATAGCAAGAAACGTGTAGTAATTTCGCAACTCGAATGAATGAGGTAAGGTTGCATGACAATAGATATTGTATGTTTTGTTTTTGTTTCTGTCCTAAGGGTTAGGGTATTCATGGTGTCTACGAACAAGGTTTTTCCCTGTGTTATATCTCTCTGATATACATGCGGGGTTCAACAGTAGTACTCAGCCCAATATCTCAGGGAACCAACTTAGGAGGCTAGACCATGCCCTTAGTCATACTACCCGACTACCTAGGTACTAGAGAGTATCTTCCTAAGTGTTTTTCTTGGTGAAAATATAGTAGTTAGGAGGCCAATCGGTTTATCTATGGAGGGATTCAGGAGAGCTAGGTCGATCTGTATACAGTTGTTGTCTGATGCACTACCACTCGAAGGGGTTCCAACATGGGTTACAAGGGTGGACAACAATGTGCTCTTCAATACCACTTATAGTTCTTGCATGTGTGATTCTCTGACAACGTATTTATGCGTTCAATGACAAATCTTTGTAGCTTCAAGACGCTGGAATACGTCTCTACCCTGAAAAAATTTAACCCACAATTTTCTGCCAAGGAAAGTGGTCTGATACCACTTGTAAGGTACCAGGTCTATTATATTAGCAGAAAAGAGAAATAATGCAGAGAATAACACCGAGATAGAAACAAAATGTGTAAATACTACAAAGATAAAAACATCGAGATAGAAACAAAATGCGGAAATACTACATAGATAACAACGAAACAACAAATTATATGGAACCACAACACCAAAATTATACCTTTATTGATAGGAAAAAATGTTCACTTGCCTCTTCGAGGGGGCAACCTCCAGTAGAGAATAGATTTATTACAATAATTCTCAAGACAAGACTTCTCATACCCTCTACTCCTATTTATACTAAATCTATCTATCCAAAAGAACAATTTAGAGGAAGATCCTTCTAGAAGTGGAAGCTTCTATTATGTCTTCTTACATTTAACTTATTCTTCCTTATTGCTAGGCCTTATTAATATTCGCCTTTATTACATGGAAATATATTATTCTACCCACTTGAGGGGTTGGGGAGGTTCGGTCCCTAAAATTTTTGAGTAGTAGCTGCACCACGCCACGCCATAACATCGAGTGGTAAGAGTTTCCAGTGGGGGAAGAATTAGCAAAAGGATTTTGATGAGTTGAAAAGAAAGATCAATCAAGCACTAGTGCACATGCTACCAAACTTGCATAATCCCTTTGAAGTGGAGATAGATGCAAGTGGGTATGACATGGGAGCAATTTTGATGCAAGGAGGAAGGCCTATATACTATCATTATGAAGTATTTCATGGGGAATTTCTCAACTAATCTACCTACAACAAGGATCTTTATGCCTTGGTACAAGCTATTAAAAAGAGGAAGCAATATTTGATGGAAAGGAGACCATCATCCACATAGATCCCCAACCACTCCAGTATTTGCAGGCCCAGAGTAAGTTACAATAAACCAGGCACTATAGATGGATGGGGTTATCACAACAATTTAATCTAGTCATCAATTTTAAGAAGGGTAGCACAGACAAGTTGGCAGACATGCTTTCAAGGCCACCCACATCCAAGATTACATATTTTGGAACTATGATGCACATGGAGCCTTTTACCCATGATCCATATAGAGAGGCATGCACATAATATGAGGACTTCAAGGAGGTGTTTCAACAACTATAGTGCCAAATTCATAGAGAATAAGGTGAGAGAAAGGTGGACTATAATTCTCATAATGGTTTACTCTACAATCTCAACAAGCTCTATGTCCCTAAAGGTGAATGATTGCAACTTGTTAGAGAGGCTCACACCTCCAAGGTTGTAGGAAAATTTGGTGTTGAGAAGACGATTTCCATTTTACAAAGGTATGTGTACTATCCTAGAATGCAAGAAGATGTAGTATGATATATTAGAGGATGTATACTTTGTTGTACCAACAAACCCAATAATAGGAAGTAAGATATATATCATCCCTTACCTATATCCACTTGACCTTGGGAAAATATTTCCATGGATTTTGTGGGAGGTTTACCAACCACACAGAAGGGACATGACTATTTATTTTTGGTAGTTGATAGGTTCAACAAAATGTGCATTCTCATGGCTTTTAAAAATACCATAAAGGGATAGGAAGCAATAAACTTGTTCTTGGAACATGTCTGGGTGCACTTTGGGATACCAAGGAGAATCATCTCAGATAGGGACACCATATTTCTCAATGCCTTTTTTATTACGTTGTGGAAGAAGATAGACGCTAAGCTTAAGAGGTATACAACATTCTATCCATATATAGATGGGTAGATGGAAGTCGTCAACAAGACTTTGGTGCAACTTTTGAGGGGTTAAAATCAAAAGCATATGATGATCCAAAACACTTACAGAGGTCCAGGAGGATCTACAAATGCTTTATTATCTCAAATGTTCTAAAAAAAAAAGGACTTCATTGCATAGAGCTCAGCGATAGCTTTCCAATGACACAAAAATCGCCTCAAATGGATTTTGTATGAAAACAATATGGCTAGTCAAAGTTTTGGTCAAACCATGTCAAAGGCCCAAAAAGGGGCTAAAACGTGGCACCACTGGAAGGGTGACAAGTGGCATGACCATACATGTTTGTACAACTAAGTTGGCAAGGTAACACGACAACCATCCAAGCACAGGTGGACCAATAGGATATCAACACATGGTAAGTGCATACAAGTTTAATTGAACCAATGAGAGACTGCCACGTTGTAGTCTCCCATTGGCCTCTAATGGCTATGGTGTATTAAAAATTTTACGAGTCAACAAGAGTTGAACCCTCGAGCTCTTGTCCAGTGTTACCACGACATACCAATAGACCAAACTATATGAATTAATAGTCATGTGGAAAATAATATATTTGAAATAAAGTTAAGGTATGGTCAACTAGAAAATGGGCGAGGGCTAAGCCCCCGACCCTCAGTTCACATGGTATCCAATGTAACCACGCCCTACATTCATGTAGGGATAACAAAAAATATTCCAGTGAATATAAAAATACCAAAGGGGGGAGAGGTGTCTAGGGGTCGAAGCCATGAACTCCACCCAGATAGCACAAAGCTTTAACCAATGCACCATGCATGCCACCTTTGACAAAGATTTTGTGCAATATGGTTTTGGATTGATGCCACAGTTAACCCAAGGTGCAGACCCTATTCAGGAATGTGGATTGTTTAAGGTTGGGCACATATATCGAGGTCAGTATGAGGTACATGTGGACACATATCCCAAAGAAGCATGAAGAATGAGGAAGGTACATTGCATTGGTTTGTGTGCCAAGGAGGACAAGAGTCATGGTGTTGTCTTGATTTTCCTGCCTTGGAGCACTAATTCAAAATATAGCCTTATTTATACTCATATTTATTGTTTTCTCGAGAGGAGCATGATGATGATGTTATTTTTGTGCTAAGATGTGTTTTTATGAAATTCTTAGTCTAGATTTCCATTTATGAGTGCCATAGTGCATTGTTTGGTTTGTAAAGAGGGTTAAATTGATCCAGTTTAGAATATGGTCAAGTTTATACTCATTTTTCTCAAAATTTCGAGGGGAATTCGATGGTAGACTCTATTTTTGGGTTTGAGAAGCATTATTGAAGAATGACTTCAAATTTGGCTTTGTAAGTCTATTTTCATTGTAATTTTGACATTTGAGATTATGAAAAGTAGTCTCATTGTTTAAAGGGGACTCGACGATGTAGATCAAATGTTATCTTATTGAGTTCTTTTATTTTCAGTTGTGTCGTCTCACATGATTATGCAAATTATCATCATTTTCAGAAAATTTTGAATAAGTTGTAGTCTCATTGTTTAAAGGGGACTCGAAGATGTAGATCAAATGTTATCTTATTGAGTTCTTTTATTTTCAGTTGTGTCGTCTCACATGATTATGCAAATTATCATCATTTTCAGGAAATTTTGAATAAGTAAAGATTCACACATGTTATGCAAATATTTCAAATACGATCAAGAATTATTTTGAATCAAGTTAGATGTTAA
>ML780855.1:905852-928970 GCA_009831015.1 Picea engelmannii | reverse complement strand
TTGTGTTTAGTATTGTAAACACATTATGAAATGTGTAAGGACATGTACAATTGATGTTTTTATCTATTTGTATTGTGATTGGAATGTGCTTGTCATTTAATAAAAAAAAATGCTAAATTGTATTTTAAAGATGTATATATTAATTTTATTATTTTTATATAATTTAATGTTAATTATTTTTTATAGTTGTATGTATTAATAGAAATGTATAATTGATTAATCATATTCTAAAAATAACAAATGTATAAGATACATAATTATTAGATTTCAAGACATTTTCTATATGTAAATTAATACTTTTCAAATTGTTTTTTTTTATTAAATTATTTATATTGTGCATAATATATAAAACATCTCACTATTGAAAATATTAATCACTTTTAATAATCATGGAAATTTTCATATTTTAAGAATATAAAACTTATTTCACAATGTTAGAAAGTTTCAATCACATTTAATCTATATCTTTCAAATCTTTAAAATAGGTTGTACATCATTTACAAGTATACATCATTTATGAATTCATAATTATAAGCCTTTGTAATAATATACAACTTGAGTGGACTTAATGGTTAAGAACATGTGTTTCCTCCTAAGAGGTCACAAGTTCAAATCTAGATGGGGGTAGGGTATGTATACATTTGTAGACTTTATCTGTCAAATCCTTGCACAGAGGGGGTCCCTTGTCCTAAAAACAAGGGGGTCTCATATACCAATTTGGTGTTTAGCTTGGTTGTGACATACATAGTATTAAATACAATGTTTCAAAACATTTACCAAATTATTTAATATTAAGCACAATTCCATAATTGAATTTGTCATTACTATTTTTTTCATAAATTCCAATATAATTACAAAAAAATGTTTTATCATGATAAAAGATAACATATACAAAACATTCATATATATTAGATAAATGCTATAATTGGAGTTGTAAATAAATACTTGTATTTTTTTCATTAATTAATTTTGTTTAGATGGAAATACTATAAAAATATTAAAAATGATATTAAATTTATCAAATAAAATTGAATATAAAAAAATAAGACAATCCTATTATGGATATAAAATCTTATTACATATAGAAAATATTAGATTGAAAAATGCTAATTATAATATTTAGTATAGTTTCAAGGTTTTCAAAATAAGTCTCACATCACTAGAACCATGCAGGTGTAGTAAACATGACCACAATCAATCGAACAAACATTTGTCATTCACATTGTCACAATTATAACCTTTTGTAATTACATAGTTCCCTTCATCATTAACATATGTTTTCTTTTGAATAGTTTATCATCATCATGTTTCTACCATCATAAGAACCCTTAAAGATCTTCTAGACTTTATTTAAATGTTTTAGGTATGGATGTGGATTCTCAACACCAACATGATCCTTTCTAGGTATCATCTCACAATCATCTTGTGTTTAATTGACTTTAAATTGCTCATTTTTCAATCTTATTGTCTCAAATAAAAATGACAAAAATCCATTCACACTTTAATGTTGCATTGATATTCATAGACCAACTTCAAAAATATTTAAGCATCATTCAAATAATTCTCTAATCTGTAAGTGTATAAAATAAATCTTCGTACTTGTATGAACATATGGATTTATTGACAATGGCTTCTTTTGTAAGTATCTTTCATGAATTACATGTAACAAGACTCAATTCATATCAAATATAACTAATGATTTATTTAATAAAATGTTTGTATCTACAAACAAAGAAATACAACACATTAACTAATGTTGTTATTGATACATTCCAATATTATTAAGTGAATTTAGTAAAAATATAGTATATATTTTCCAAAAACAATAGCAGGGTTTACATATCATTTATATTTTTTTTTGGTTAATAACCAATTTGGAGATTATATAATTTTCATCATTTTTATATTAAAAATACTTAAATAAAATTATGTCAATATTTTTTAATAAGAATAGTTGTATTTGTATTATAAAATCGTTGCAGTCACAATCATTAACATGAATATATATAAAACTATTGTCCAACAAAACATTTTGAAATGTGCCCATAATCTAAAATTAATAGTCTATCACAACAAAATAGCCTTTCAAAGATGATTTCTATAAGCTACAACAAGTATATATTTGAACAAACTCTCCTAACAACAATAAAACTTAAAAAAACATTAAACATATTGAATGAAACCATATTTAATGCAAGCTTCTTCCTAATTCCCTTCATTAGGCATGGATTCTGATCCACATTCATCATTTCTACATCATCTTGTTGTTACTAAACTTTCTCCTCTTCCTTAACCTATATAGATCCAATAAATATCTTAGCAATTGAATGGCCCATGGAATTGATTCTTGTTAGTGTGAATAGGATATATAGGTGGTTGTCAGTTGTGGGTTAATTTTTTTTTAGAAATATGAGTGTAGATCTATGTTTTTGAAGCACATGAGTATGCTCTTCTCGTGCATCCTTGGATGATCTGTAGAATCATAAAAGTGTGGAGAAAACGCCAGTTTCCGGGGGGTTCCTTTTTTTGGAGCTTCCTGGAGACATTCTAAGATCACCATTAAGTCTAGAGCAGTTGAGATAGCCATATTTTCCTTTTTTTCATCCCAGTTGAAAACCGAAGGCTAGATCTATGAGGGTTTGAAGCCAAATGTTCATTGCCAAATCTAGCAGGGAGCCACCATTTTAGATAATTTTGGGTCAAATCCAACTCTACCATCGCGCTCAAAAGGCTTGAAAACCCTAAGATCAATTGTCCATTCATAGATTTTGGTCAAAGTTGTCCGGAGAGGAATTTTTGTTTTTTTCCCAACGAGTCGTACAACCCCCCAACTCACACTTCATTTTGGCAGTTTTTCTAAGTTTGGTGGCATTTTCGCTAAATTTGGCAGATGATGAATTTTGGTGGTTTCACTAAGTTTGGCAGTAGTTCCACTAAATTTGGTGAAAAGTAATTTTTTACGGTTTCACTAGGTTTGACGGTAGTTTCGCTAAATTTAGCGGAAGGTGAATTTTGAATTTCCTACCCCCTCTCTGTTGGTAGGTTGGGTTTTGAAGACAAACTTTGTTGGCTCATATTCTCGGGCTTTCGACCTCTTTTTCTCAAGATTTTTATTTTTTATTTTTTGGGGGGTTAATTTTTCATTCTCTTCACACTAGTATAGATAGTTTCTAACTTTGGTGCATGGATTTTCCATAATTTGTAGATTATCATAGGTGACATTGCGTAGTTCTCATTTTGATAACTTCAAGGCTCGTATATTTTGCATACTACCTTGGATAGAGGTGATTATTTTTTTGAAAGTGCATGATTTTTCATGTACTTCGCTATGGTTCTATTTATTTCACTTGGTATTGTGCCAAAGCTGTACTTTCAGTACATACTCATTTTTTAAGGATTTGTAAAGGCATCGCAGTCAAGTCCTCTTGATGTTCTTTTTCTAGTGGCAATTGTAACTGCATTAATTAGAAAGTGTGAAATCATTTTTCTTTGGGGGGGATCTTTGATTGAGTGATTTGGGGGGGGTTCTCTTGGTGTGATTGTGCTTGTGCATCTCTTCCCATCATCAATCATCTTGCATAAAGAAAAATGACATAAAACTTGTCTTAATTACTCTCTCTAAACTTGGACTTGAATATGTTGCATTTGTTTCCATATTTCACACTCATAGGTTGACTATGGGATCTGCATATACAATGCCTGATCTTTCTTCCTTTTCAGAAATATTAATGCATGAGTAGAGGAAGCTTATTTCCATGGGTATCCTTAATTAATATCAGTCTCATTCTTTGTTGGTTGGTTAGTCGAAGGGACAGAAAGAGTCAGGGAAACCTAACAAGAAAAAAAATAAGACCAAGAAGAAGTCATAGAAAGATCAGGCACAATCATTGTCTACCCCAAAATTAGACTCCAACTCCTCTTCTTTGAAGGGAAATTCTCAGAAGAAGGATAGAGAAACTTGTATTTATTGCAATAATGTTGGTCATGAGGAACATTATTGTCATAAGAAGTAGATTGATGAGTTGAAGCATCTTTTGAAAAAGAACAACATTAATTTGTCTTCTTCACAATAATCCTCTACTCCTTTTTCCAAATCAGGAAAATGGAAAGCAATTTCACTTGTTTCTATTGTAGATTCTTCTCAGAAGTGTATTCTTGAATTGAGTGCATCACATCACATGGTTTTTGTCAAAGAAAATTTTTCCTTTCGGGAGCCTTGTTCAATGCCCCGCTTTATCATTAGGGATGACTCTCCTATAGATGTCATCAAGAAAGGTTTTGTTGATTCTTGCAATAGTACCTTTTGGGATGTTTTTTGTATGCCTAATATATCAATCAAACTTCTCTCCGTATATCAAATTGCCTAGATTAGAAGAAAATTTGAGTTCACTCGAAATTTCGTTGCCATCAGGGATCTCGAAGAAATGCACTTCTTGCAATTGGTAAGGTTGATCATGAGTCTCACATGTATGTTTTCTCTCATTGTGTACCTGATTCTCATTCTACCACTTTTCTCACCCATTCAAATTATGTGAGAATGTTATGGGATTAATGGTTTGTCCATCTCAATTTTGGTTATCTTCAGTATCTCAACATGCAGGATATGGTCACATGTATTCCTCAGATAAGTTTCTCAGATGGAATTTTTTTAGGTTGTGCCTTGGGAAATCATCCCAAGAACAAGTTAGATAAAGATAAGGCTTGGAGGGATTTAGAAGTCCTTGAGCTAGTTCACAGTGATGTGGTGGGTCCATTTCCATCTTTGTCTTTCAACAAGTCTCACTACTTGCTAACTTTTATTGATCACTTTTCTAGATACACCCGGGTCTACTTTATTCTGAAGAAAGGAGAAAATTTTAACAGATTCCATAATTTCAAGGCTCACATTGAGAAAAATTATGGGAAGCGCATCAAAATTATCCACATAGACAATGGTAGAGAATATGTGAACCACCACTTTGAACAATTTTGCACTCTTGAATGGATATATCTTTAGCACATTTTCACCTATAAGCCTTATCAAGATGGTGTGGCAGAGAGGAAAAATAGTTCCTTGAAAGACATGGCTCGATGCATGATCCATGCATGCTCCCTTGCACCTAAGTATTGGGTAGAAGCTATCAACCATGCTTATCACATTTAGAATATAGTTCAACATAAGGAATTTAAGGGTATCACTCCCTTTGAAGCTTGGTGTGGTAGGAAACCTGTTGTGTGGCACTTCAGAGTTTTTATCTCCCAATCTTGGGCACACATTTCTTCAGAGAAGTGCAATACCTTAGAACCTCAGAGTTAGCCCTGCATATTTGTTGGTTCCCCCAATGGTGTCAAAGGATATCCACTCTTGGATCCTAAGGCACATGGTCTCTTCATTGAGCATAGTGTGCAATTTGAGGAAAATCTCCTAGCTCATCGTCTCATCTTCCTTCCTCCACAATGGATTCAGATTGTTGTTCCAGAGTCTATACTTAAGGCTTAAAAAGCACAGTGTCTAGGCATCCGAAAGTGAGTAAAGTATAAAAAGGGAGAAGAGTCAACCTTCGGGAAAGGAAGCTAAGGTTGATTTCCAGGTTGTCGTTGTCTCACTTCCAACTGTTCCTGGATGTTTATATCCCGTTCAATTGCGGCTCATGAACGTTCAAGTTCTACCTGGGTGGTGGTTGTTTTAAGTATAATATCGAAAAGATTTAAAGCGATATGGGTATGGTCCGATAAGTCGGGTTCAATATTAGGTTGTCTTACAATGGGGATAGTCATAGAGGAACAAAAATATTTAAAAGAGATCTAAAAGTTTTTATGCTGTGTCAATTTGATCTTATAAAAGAGAACTTTGAAACCAATATTAAGGAAAAAACGCAAACCAAAGGCCTTTTTTCTGTAACTGTGTTATATTTTAAATAAATGGCATGTGAAATATGAGAAAAACATTAAGCTATCTATAAAGTAAGGCTCCTATCAAGGGAGAATCTCACCCTGTAAACAGAGGAAGAAAATATGATAAGAAGGAATCTGACGAAGCATAAAATATAATTATCCAAAAGGTTCACAGGTCTTGTACCTGCTAATAGCCAATACAGGGGAAAAATTGTAAACGATATAGATTACTAAAAATTGATCACCACAGTAGAAGTTTTACTAAATTGCAATGAAACATTCATCAGACATATAGAAGCGAAATGGAATTGAAAATGAAATCATAGAAGAAACAAACACATAACACAGTCTTGACGGAATTAGGAGTCTCTAGATTGCTTTTTATTACTTCAAAAAGAGATAGCCTCTATTACAATTGACCAAAAAGGTCCAGCCATTTATCTTTGTTCAAAATGTATATTTATACAAATTTCTATATGTTAGAATCTTAATCGTTCCAGAGGTTTTTGGTTACAACAAAGGAGTTTAAGTGTTTCAATTCTTTGTCTCTGTCCTCATTTGGTACCGGAAACCTGTCTCTTCACATGCTCTGTGCAAATGACACACTTCTCCACCAGCTGGGATATCAACTTAGAAGGTTCTTCTTGATTATTGGCCTAAAAAATGTAGCATTCCTTCACCAATTGTGGCAACCTCCCTTCCACCTGTTGGTCTTTGGCGCTGATAGAACATAATTGTACACTCAGTTTAATTCGCCATTTATCTATTTGGACTATGTCCGTCTGGGTTACTTGTGATATTTCATCCAATTCTCTTTCTTCATTTTCCTTGATATTGAGCAGATGCTTGGTTGTGTTGACCTGGCCCAGTATTTCAGTGTTGCTTTCATCATCGGAATCCAACCAACTCTCATCTAGAAAACCGAAGGTTTCTTCACAAGATTTTCTTACCTCTTTAGCTTGTTGTCTACCTTCGGATATGTTACACTCCCATTATTTCAACAAGATGTTACCTCGAGTCTGCTCTGAGATAGAAAACCTAGAACTACTGCATGTTTCCCTTCTCGTCGTGGCTATAATAACCTCCTGGAAAGTAACCCAGGCCGCCCTAGCGTCTTTTTCTCTGAGAGTGAGGTTTTCCAATACTCGGTCAATGAGTTGGCAGTTGTTTTGAATCGTTTCCACCTTAGCAAGTAGACCTTGTTTAGCTTCCGACACTCTTTTTATGATTTCTATAGCTTGGGATTGAAATATCCTGATATCGTTACCTGGCTTTCGACGAAGTCTAATTTGGCTTGTAGTTGCTCTATCAATTCCCCTTGTTGGCCTATCTATACCTGACTTGTCTGAGCCATCAATTGTGTCTATTTGAGATCGGCTTTGAGCCGCTCGATTTCCTTTTGATCAACTACTCTAGCTTGTTCTAAACCTGTATTCGCCTGATCTTTGGCAGCGACCTCTATTGTAGCTAGTTTAGTTTCTAATGTTTTGATTAGACGATTTTTTTGCTTCAGCTGATCCTTTAGGGTCCCGACTGAAAATTGGTTGGCTGTAGCGAAAGCCCCTAATGTTCCTACTATTTGAGTCACAAATTCCTCCTTTTTCATAGCTCTCCCATCAATTAAAATTTTAAATTTATTTGATAATGTACCTGCCTCTTGGTAAAGTTCTTGTTTCACGACAACCTTTCTCTTCTTATCGAAGAAGAATTCATTCGGAGGTAGCTCTTCCACTATTATAGGCGTTAATTCTTCGTCGAAAACCCATCCTGCATCTGGGACCCCCTTCGTGGACTCTAGAGGGGTAACATAAACGATGGGATTGTCGACCTGCTTAGATGATTTCCCTGGAGTAACAACCGAGGTTGGCTCGCTTGGAGGGTTGGAAGTCTCGGCTTCCTATTTCGGGCCCCCAGTTTTCTCTTTCTTGTCCTAGTGTTCTTCTTGGCCAGGTGCTAAATCTTTGGAGCCTTCGACTTTCATTTGTTGCACCTTTACAGCTGTTGGATTCTCACCCCGTAATACTAGGGGAAGGCAGCTTCGTCGATGTTCTTGGAATTTGAAAACATCAGCCCTCTCTTCGGGCGACAGGGCTTGTATTCGAGCTAAAATCTTGCCATAAGATCTCGCGCCTCGGAAAATGTCATCATGAGGCAAATTCTCATGCTCAAATCTTTTAAGACCACAACTAGCCAAGTGATTACTCACGAACCTGTGTGGGTCGTGTTTCTTGAATTCAATCTGGACCAATTTTATATCTTCTAAGGTTGTTGCCTCGGCCTTTGCATGCCCAAAATCTAATAAAGAATAGGTATTTAAATGAATGGGGAAAGGTGGCCATACCTTCTTTGAAAATCCTTTAAGCTCTTTGCTTATGCCACCGATCACAGTTTGCTTGGAAATCTCGCGACAAGCCAGCCTATCGGGTATAAATAATGGTAGAGCATGCAGAGGTATAGAAGCACCGAAAACCCTGATGTATGAAAATTCTTCCTCCACGTACCAGTCGACCACACTGCTCAAATTTTTCGTGATGCTATCCGAGATCCTGGGCGATGGATTACCGAAGATGGTGACATGCATCAGTACCATTACCCGATTGAAAATTTCATATATTAAATCTGAATCTTTATCCTCCCAAAGCTTTGAATGGTAGACATGGATAGGATCAGCATCTGATGGAGCCCAACTCCAACTCATTAAGGGAAAAGGCATCATGAAACACATGGCGTCCATGATGTATGCGAACATAAAAAATGAAGTAGCCTTCTTGCTCGCCCTCTGCATCCGATATTTTGTAATACGATTGGTTAAACTATTTGACAATAGTTTGGCCCAGTCGAAGGAACAACCCTCCGCAACCGTATGATTTAGAGGCACCCATGGGAGGAAAAAATGTGTGGTGTCTTCCCTCCCATACAATCTACAGGTCATCATTGCTATGTATTTGAACTATGGTTCCAAAGAAGATATGGAGTAAACTTTGTTACTGTCTTCCCTGAACTTTGCGGGGTGTGAGACCCAATTCTTGATCAAATCAGATAATCTTTTGCCGTATTTCTCGCATTCCTTTTGATTAAAATCCACCAAAAATTTGACATTGTAAGTGAAGTTTGACGTGGATGACAATTTGTACATCGCGTGTAGGCTTTCTGGTCTAAAGGTCCCAACAGTGACCCTCTGCTCACTGATGATGGTTCTGGTCAGGATATCTACATGATCTAGTGCCCATCGGATCATGTCATAGTAAGGAAGAAGATGTGGCATGGCCACTACTTTATGCATCTCTGCTTGGACGATGATCTTGTATTTGGTGGTCAAGTCGTCCTTCTCGTTGTCACTGGAATCATCCGAATAGTTTACCAAATCGGATTGCAGAACCTCGGAGATGTATGACTAGGCTCGTACAGAATCAATGCTTCATGGTGAAGTATCAGAAACATTATCATAGCCTTGTCCTGAAATCTCAACACTTGCCTTGGACACTTTTCATGGGGCCATGATAGAGGATTGTGACTTAGCTCTCCTGTAATAAAAGCATGTATACATACAGAAATTATGTTGCTGAGAAAAAATTCTCTACACAAAATAGAAATGAGCTTTATGAACAGAACATAAAGAAAAATATCTAAATCTTCGACCATTTAAAACCTCGACGTCCTTATGGACAGAACAGTCAAATCATTTTTAGAGATATATTTAGCAATAAAAACCATATCTTTACTTGTCGCTTCGCCTCATTTCCAATTAATGCCATAAATTTCGACGGTTTGTGACACAAGTTGGTGCAAGGAACATTTAAATTTACCTCGTAGACTGTGCATATTATTACTTGTATTAAACACTGATTAAACTGACTCGGCTTCTTTAATAAGGATTTATTAAACTTTAATCAACCTTTCGGTGTTCGTCGTATCGGGAGTTTTCACTCTAACCTTTCGAGTCCCTAAAACCCAAGATCATGATGATGCGATCTAGTTAAGCAAAAATGTAATCTAGATTAAGCGTTTGATTAATCATGTTTAGTTAAAATCATGGTTTTGCAACTCGGGACTTCGAAGGTAAAGTTCCTGGGAGGAGCGTATGCCGAGTCACGAAATTTTGAGATCACGATGATCTGATCTAGTTAATCGAGAACGTAAACCGGGTTAAGTGTTTAATTAATTTATATTTAAGTAATATCGCGACTTCACAATTCGGGGCTTCGAAGGTATATTTTTTGGAGAAATGCATGCTGAGTTACAAAACCCCAACAGACTTTAACTATGGTTAAAATTTATTCACCCCTGATACTAACTCGAGTAACTTGCACAAACGTCTCGCGACTTCCCCTATCATAGTTGTGACGGTGAGACTTTTGGGGAGAGAAAATGCCGAGATTCAAAATACCGACAGCGCTTAACTAAGGTATAAATAACTTTACTCTCGATGCTAACCTAGGTAAACTTTCAAGGTTACTTCGCGACTTCGTGCATCGGTGCCTAAAAACAGTGTGACTTGTAACTCCTGAAACGTGATATCCCGAGGTAAAGAAAAGTGAAAAATCTTGTTCATGGTTAAAAGGAAATGGTGTTAGGAGTACAACTACCCTCGCCACTTTGCATATCGAGACCACTGAGATTTTCAAATTGTAAAGGTCATGAATTAAAAGACAATCTTAATTAACCAACCTTTGATTGGAAGAATTACGCATAAAACTAGTCAAAAAAGGTGGCTCCAACACAGATAGTGACTCAGAGGATTCTCCTCCAACTGCCTCTACTTTCAAAATTTATCATGAGGATTCATCCTCCTCTTCATAGAGTTCATATTATAAGGATGAGGATTCTCCTCCTCCATCCCCTACCATGCCTCATTGGGCTTGTCAGAAACTTGATTCTGCAAGAATTCTTGTTGGTGATCCTTCCAATATTCATATGACTCAGTCGCAACATTAGGATATTTGACATTCCTACATTTGCACAACTTCATATCCACATTCCTTTCATGAAGCATCGGGTATTGTTGAGTGGAATTCAACAATGGAGGAAGAGTACAACTCATTCATTCGGAACAAAATTTGGGATCTTGTTTCACATCCTAAGGGAAGAAAACTAGTTCGGTGTAAGTGGATATATTGGAACAAATTTGCAATGGATGGATTCATTTCCAAGTTCAAAGAGCAACTCATGGCTAAAGGTTTTTCTTAGGTTCATAGTGTTGACTACACTAAGACCTTTTCCCCCATTGCAAAAATGAACTCCATTGGCCTGATACTTCCTATAGTTGCAACTCAAGGTTGGGTTGTCAATCATATGGATGTGAAGAGTGAATTTATTCATGGGGATCTACATGAGGATATTTACATGGACTAGTCACATGGATTTGTTCAAGATTCTTCATTGATTTACAGATTGTGAAAGTCTCTCTATGGTCTCAAACAAACTCCACGGGCTTGGTATGCCAACATGGAATCTTTTATTATCTTATTTGGGTTCTCTAGATGAAAATTGGCTCTGAATGTCTACATATTGAGACAGGATGATGCTCTTCTCTTCTCGTCTCTCTATGTTGATGACTTGATTTTCACTAAGAGCACCTCATCCATCATTGCAAGCATAAAAAATACTTCAGATGACAATTTTTCCATGAATGAATTAGGTCTCTTGCACTATTTTATCGGAATTGAGATCACTCATTCCTCTTCTTTCATCTCTCTTGTGTAGCCCAAGTATGCCCTTGATCTTTTGGCTCATTTTTATTGAAATATTGTGACTACAAAGAATATTCTAATCATAATTGTGTTATTATTATATAGATCAAAATTTTAGGGATGATTTTATGGGCTAAATTTCACTCATGGGCTAATTTTCCATGGTTTTTCCAAAAATGAGATTCCCTATTTTAAAAATGATTCACAAAAATTCTATAGGATAAAATTATTTTACCTTAAAAATCCCCAAAATTTTATAAAAACTATATAAAATCCTTAGAAATTTGAATATTTTTACAAAAATATCGCCAAACATTTATATTTGTCATATGAAGGATTGGTAAGATTCGCCAAGGTTTCTACATTTTAAAATAAATTTCCATCCTTAAAATCATCCCTGGATCAAATCCCCTTTTGTGGATTGATCATGTCAGGTCTTGTATAAGACCAAATCCCCTCTTGTGGATTGGTCAAACCATATTCATATGGTGGTATTTGAGAAGTCGACCCCTAGGGTTTATTAAAGTGGTTTTAACCACTATTGGAAGAAGTTTCCCCTGCTTGGTGAAGAGACATAACCCTAGCACTCCTCGGCTGGTATAAATAAGAGAGGATGGCATCTCATTCATTCACTCACTCAGTCACTTAGCTAGTGTGCAAGTTTTGAAGGAAGATGCAGTTAGAATAAGGAGAGAGAGGCACATGCTCAATATTCGGTTATTCTTGGTGGTTTGGTCTTTATTCTTGGCATTGTATTGGCAATCTATTATTCAAGAAGTTTTTGTTGGGTTTTCTCCCCCATGAGGGTTTCCCAGGATAAAATGTTGTGTGCCTTGTGATTGTGTTTCTTTCAATGATCATGCTTATGTTATTATTGTCTAGTAAATTGAAAATAACTTAATAATAGCTCTAAATTTAACATGGTATCAAAGTCAAACTAAATAGAGCACCTTTCACTGGGCAACCAAAAACGTCATTATTGTCGTATAAGAAATTAAGGGTTTTTTTATTGAAGAAGAATTTCTGACTAAAAACGATCTGGGAAGTGCACCCTACCCTTTCACATCCTTCGGTAGCTTGAGCGCACCTTTTTAGTGGCCATAGCCTCTGAAAAGTCAAAACCTTGTTTTGACTAGTGCCAAAAAACTAGAATACCAGGAAACTAGAACCAATACCAGAAGTATAAGTCCAGAGTTCCTCAAATTAAGTTTCAAGGGGTAAAACCTGGAATTTTTGAAAATAGATAGCTCCAACCTACTCGCCTTATCCCAGCGCATCTAGTCCCTTGATCAGAATTCCAAAATTTGAAGTTTGAAAAATTAGGGTTTTCTCCTAAAACCCTAAGTTGCAGTTGTAGTTGAAGTACCAGTTGCAGTTGCAGTATCAGTATCAGTTGCAACAACTTTGAAGTTTTAAAGTCTTGTTATTTATTGCCACCATTTTCGGATGGTGCCACTACCTGCCAATACTATCAGAGGTATGTACTTACAGATGGTTAAATTGCTAGTTTTAAAAGGGTATTTGCAGGAGAAGGGATCCTTTTTCATAGATCTAGAACGATATTAGATCCAACACATTTAGAGGAATAATGCACCCCAAGTTTGATTATTTTGATATGCATCTATTTTTTATGAAATTATGAACATCTAGGTTGTATGTTGAAGTTGTAACCATCATACTAACCACTGGTCAAAATTAAATTCAAGGTATTAGATTGATTAAAGATGAGATTATAGAGTTTATTCTCTAACTTAGATTTCTATCAAGAAATCATATTATCTCAGTACATAGGATAGGTTTAAGAGAATACTTGTCATCGTGAGTGAAGGAGTCTAGGAAGAAAAGCAACAACACTCATTCTTGAGTACAAGACTCCATGTTCCAGGTTTGATTGATTAACTTGAATAGATTAATAAATGCACATGTCAAGTTTGATAACTACCTCATTACAAGTAAACACTATAGTTGAGATAAGAAATATTTAAAAGGTTTTATAGCTGGTAGCATGTGAGCATTATTGAGATGAATGCTTAATGTAATCACTTACCAGCCACAACTAACATCTCCTCTAGGAGAAACTCCTTGTTTTGGTTCCAGGTTACCATGGAGGAATGACTGATCACAACACTAGAAGAGTGTTTCACTCATTTTGTATTGTATTTCTTACTTTTGACCCTTGTTTTAGGCACGTCACAAGTGATAGCTCTAAAAGAGATACTGTGATGATTATTCTTGCTATTGTTTTATTATTATCAAAAGAGTATTATTCTTGTTTGTTGTTGTTCTTGTTTCGGGCAGGTCACAAATGATAACCCCGAGGAAGATATAGTGTCAGTTGCAGGAGGCAACATATTAGATGGGACATGGAGTAGAATATCCAAAGAAGATGAAGAAGAAACTTATTTTGAGATACAAAGTATCTCATATGGATATTGATTGTAAGGAGAAGAAGGCTCCAAATATGATCGAACATTAGAAGACAATTCACAATAGACTTGGTCAAAGGATAATGAAGCCACCTTGATAGGAAGTAGAATTAAAGTCTGACTCAGCTTTTCATATTAAGACTTGGTATTCAACACCAAGTATATCTTGTAGAGACTATGAGGTGTTTGTAGACTAAGAAGAAATCAAGAACAGAGTGATCCTAATCTTAGAAAGGATCAGATGGGAAAATGAGACATCTTCCAAGAATCATAGACATATGTCAAGATTTTAGAAGACTAGATCGTAGCTTCAGAGACCTCTAGGAGACATGAAATCTCTTGGGAAGATTCCCCTTTTTTAGTAACAGATAAGGAAGCCAGTCAGAAGGAATGGGATATGGATTTTTACTTAAGACGAGAAATGAAGTCAGTGGTGACTTCCAAGATTGATCTAACAGATTAATCATGTTGCAAATAAAAGTATAAATATGTACAAAGCCTAATTTGTGTCCAGAGGATTCTCCCAGCAAGAGGGAGAAGAATATGATGAGACACTTACTCCATTAATAGAAGAAATAGTTCTAGTACTCGTAAAGACAACCAGAACAACCATGATTTCGATACAATATGTGATTCAGGGGGAGAAATCCCTATATTTGAGATTGAGTTATATCCAGTGCCAGTTTGTGTAGCACATTATTCATGCCATGGAAACATGAATACAATAGCACATAGAGTTACCTACATGAAAGAAGAAGAGCTAATTTCAATATCAGTTATTGAGCCACTCTCAGTTTCAAATGAAGTTGTTTATGTGATAGAATAGAGGAGATACTCCCATAATGGGGCAGTTATAGTGGGAATGAAGCAGTCATGCTTAGCTTTAGAAAAAGAAGCTCTAGGTGAAAATTCTCAGTTCGAGAAGGAACAATTGCAGAGAGAGTAGAGGACATACTCCAAACAGTAAGATACATAGTGTTTTGTAGAGCTAGCACATGATTGTGCATATTAAGTTGTAGTTGAGCAAGTGTACCAAGTTGGTACAATTTGATGTGAAAATTTGGTTTGAATTTGAAGATAGAAAGACTCATGTCTGTAGATTGAAGAAAGCTCTGTACAAGTTGAAGCAAGCTCCTAGAGTTTGGTATGAAAAAATTGATAGTTTCCTGACGAGCTTGGGCTTTACCAAGAGTAAAGTTGATTCTAACCTTTAATTCAAGGTTATGACTGATGATCCATTTATATTGTTGATGTATGTGGATGACCTATTCTTATCAGGAGAATGGAATCTCATCACAGATTATAAGAAGAATCTCATTGTAGAATTTGAGATGAAAGACCTAGGCCTGATGCATTATTTCTTAGGTCTTGAATTCTGGTAGAGCCCAAACGTGTTCACCTTGTTGTTGCAAAAGATGTGATGAGATACCTTAAGGGTGTGCTGGACTTTGGTCTCTGTTATAATTGAGATCATGACCTCAGAATAGTTGGATACAGATTGGGATGGAAGTGTTTCTGATAGAAAGAGCACTTCAGGATTTTGTTTCAGTCTGGGTCAACCATGACTTCATGGAAAAGAAAGAAGCAATCTAATATTTCTCTCAACACGGCATAAGCAGAATACATTGCATCATGTTCCAACACTTGTGAAACCATATGGCTTCGGAAGTTTTTGACAGGTCTATTTGATCTGGAGATGGAAGCCACCCTAATTATATGTGATAACCAAAGTTGCATAAAGATAGCAGTTAACCCAATGTTCCATGATAAATCAAAGAACATATAAATCTTGTATCACTACATTTGTGATGTGGTGCAGAGAGGATTTGTAAAGCTCCAATATGTTGGCATAGATGAGTAGGTTGCAGATGTGTTGTCTAAGCCTTTGTCTCGTGTAAAGTTTGAGTAATTTTGAGACAAGCTTGGTATAGTTCAAAAGGAACCCCCTTGAAAGGGGGAGTGATGTTAATGATACTATGGTATCTTGACCAACAACGGGTAGCTCAGTTAGGATTTTATATCCTAGGGGACTGATCATCCCTGGACAAATCCCGAAGTTCCGGTAAGGATGGTCTATTAGAGTACCTGTGCATGTATATGTCAGTTGTGGTCAGTAGTGGTAGCTTTGTTAGGATTTTATATCCTAGGGAATATTTTGATTCTTGGGAAGATCCCAAAGGTCCGGTAAGGATGGTCTATTAGAGTACCACGTGGTAGCTCCATTAGGATTTTATATCCTAAGGAATATTATGATTCCTGGGAAGATCCCGAAGGTCTGGTAAGGATGGCCTATCAGAGTACCAAAAAATGTTGTTGTTGCACCTTCCTCATTCTATTTCCATATGTTGATGATGTTTTTTTCTCAACATTGCGTTGATGATGTTATTGTCTCAACCTTGTGTTGATGATTTTTTTGTCTTAGCCTTGTGCTAATGATGTTGTTGTTTCAGCCTCATGTTGTTGATGATGATTAATTCAGCCTCATATTGTTGATGATGTTATTGTCTCATCCTTTTGTTGATGATGTTGTTGTCTCGACCTCGTGCTAATGATGTTGTTGTTTCAGCCTTGTGCTGATGATGTTGATTGATTCAGCCTCGTATTATTGATGATGTTATACCATCCTCATGTTGTTGATGATGATGTATGGACCTCCTGTTGGTGATATTGTTTCTCTAGCTTCATGCTATTAATGTTGATATTCCAGATCCATGATGTGAATGATGATGATGATGTTATTCCATCTCCATGATGTGAACAATGATGATGATACTACTCTAGCTCCATGTTGTGAATGATGATGATATTGATGATAAGAAAAACTTCTGATGATTTGTAGATATGCCAGTCAGTGTTCTGGATGTTGATGATGTCGTTACCCTCTCTTTCTCCTGATGATTTTGTATTGGGTTATGTCAGTAGAATACCCTTCCTCTTAAGGGGGAGTGTTGAAATATTGTAACTATGAAGAATATTCTAATTATATTTGTGTTATTATTATATAGATCAAATCCCCTTTTGTGGAATGATCATGTCGGGTCTTGTATAAGACCAAATACCCTCTTGTGGATTAATCAAACCATATTCATATGGTGGTATTTGAGAATTCATCCCCTAGGGTTTATTAAAGTGTTTTAACCACTATTGGAAGAAGTCAACCCTGCTCAGTGAAGAGACATAACCCTAGCGCTCCTCAACTAGTATAAATAAGAGAGGATGGTGCCTCATTCATTTACTCACTCATTCACTCATATAGTGCGCAAGTTTTGAAGGAAGCTATAGTTAGAAGAAGGAGAGAGAGGTGCATGCTCAGTCTTGGGTTATTCTTTACGATTTGGTCTTTAGTCTTGGCATTGTATTGGCAATCTATTATTGAGGAAGTTTTTGTTGGGTTTTCTCCCCCATGAGGGTTTCCCAGGATAAAATGTTTTGTACCTTGTGATTGTGTTTCTTTCAATGATCCTGCTTATGCTATTATTTTCTAGTAAATTGAAAAGAACTTAATAACAGCTCTAAATTTAACATGGTATCAAAGCTTAACTGAATAGAGCACCTTTCACTGGGTAACCAAAAACGTCATTGTTCTCGTATAAGAAAATTAGGGTTTTTTATTGGAGAAGAATTTATGACTAAAAACCATCTAGGAAAGTGTGCCCTACACTTTCACATCCTTTGGTATCTTGAGTGCACATTTTTAGTGGAGAGAGCCTCCGAAAAGTCAAACCCTAGTTTTGACTGGTACTAGAAAACCAAAAAACCAGGAAACCAAAACCAGTACTAGAAGTACCGGTCCAAATTTGCGTAGGTCAATTTTCAAGGGGTAAAACTTGAAATTTTTAAAATTTGACAGATCCAGCCTAATTGCCTCAGCCCAGCACATCTAGTCCCAGGATCAAAATTCCAAAATTTGAAGTTTGAAAACTTAGGGTTTTCTCATAAAACCCTAAGTTGCAGTTGCAATTGAAGTACCAGTTGCAATTACAGTTGTAGTTGCAATATCAGTATCAGTTGCAACACATTTGAAGTATTAAAGGTTTTTTATTTATTGCCACTGCTGTCAGATGGTGCCACTACATGCCAATACTATCAGAGGTATGTACTTACATATGTTTAAAAAACTAGTTTTAAAAGGGTATTTGCAAGAGAAGGGATCATTTGTCATAGATCCATAAGGATCTCAGATCCAACACATTCAGAGGAATAATGCACCCCAAGTTTGATTATTTTGATATGCATATATTTGTTATGACATTATGAAAATCTAGGTTGTATGTTGAAGTTATCACCATCATACTAACCACTGGTCAAAATTAAATTCAAGGCATTAGATTGATTAAAGTTGAGATTATAGAGTTTATTCTCTAACTTATATTTCTATCAAGAAAGCATATTACTCAGTACAGAGGACATGTGGAAGATAATATTTGTCATATTGAGCGAAGGAGTCTAGGAAGAAAATAAACAACATTCATTCTTGAGGACAAGACTACAGGTTCTAGGTTTGATTGATTAAGTTTATAATATTCAAACATGCACATGTCAAGTTTGATAACTACCTCATTACAAGTAAACACTAGAGTTGAGATAAGAAATCTTTAAAAGGTTTTATACCTGGTAGCATGTGAGCATTATTGAGATGAATGCTTAGTTTAATCACTTACCAAACACAACTAACATCTCCTCTAGGAGAAACTTGTTGTTTTGGTTCCAAGTTACCATGGAAGAATGATTGATCACAACACTAGAAGAGTGTTTCTCTCATTTTGTATTGTATTTATTACTTTTGACCCTTGTTTTAGGCAGGTCACAAGTGATATCTCTAAAGGAGATAATGTGACAATTATTCTTGCTATTGTTTTATTATTATCAAAAGAGTATTATTTTTGTCTGCTATTTTTCTTGTTCGGGGCAAGTCACAAATGATAACACTGAGGAAGCTATAGTGATAGTTGCAGGAGGAAACATAATAGATGAGACATGGAGAAGAATATCCAAAGAACATGAAGAAGAAACTTGTTTTGAGATACATAGTATATCATATGGATATTTGTTGTAAAGAGATGGAGGTTCCAAAGATGACTGAACATTAGAAAAAAACTCACAATAGATTTGGTCAAAGGATAATAAAGCGACCTTGAAAGGAAGAAGACTTGAAGTCTCACTCAAATTTTCATATTAAGACTTGGTATTCAACACCAAGTATATCTTGTAGAGACTATGAAGTCTTTGTAGACTCAGAAGAAATCATGAACTGAATGAGCCCAATCTCAGAAATGATATGATGGGAAAAGGATACATCTTCCAAGACTCTCAGACAGATGCCAAGAGTTGAGAAGACTAGATCATATCTTTATAGACCTCTACGAGACATGAAATCTATTGGGAAGATTCCCTTATTTCAGTAATAGAGAAGGAAGCCGGTCAAAAGGACTGGGATATGGATTTTTCCTTAAGACGAGAAAGGAAGCCAATGGTGACTTCCAAGATTGATCTAACAGATCAAGAATGTTGCAGATAAAAGTATAAGTATGTACAAAGCCTGATTTGTGTCCAGAGGATTCTCCCAGAAAGAGGGAGAAGACTATGATGAGACACTTACTCCAGTAATCAAAGAAATAGTTCCAGTATTCATAAAGACAACCATAACAACCATGATTCAGATACAGTATGATATTCATAGGAGAAATCCCTATATTTGAGATCAATTTATCTCCAGTGCCAGTTGGTGTAGCACATTATTCATTCCATAGAGACATGACTACAATAACAGATAGAGTTACCTACATGAAATAAGAAGAGTTACTTTTAGTATCAATTATCGAGCCACTCTCAGATTCAACTGAAGTTGTTTTCATGGTAGAATAGAAGAGCTAGGTTTAGAATGGAGCAGTTACAATGGGAATGAAGCAGTCATGCTCAGCTTCAGAAAAAGAAGTTGTAGGTGCAAAGTCTCGATTCAAGAAGGAACAATTGTAGAGAGAGTAGAGGACATACTCTCTAATAGTAATATAGATAGTGCTTTACAGAGCTAGCACATTATTGTGCAGATTAAGTTGTAGCTGAGCAAGTGTACCAATTTGGTACAATGTGATGTGAAAAATTGGTTTGAATTTGAAGATATAAAGAATCATGTCTACAAATTGAAGAAAGATTTGTATGGATTGAAGCAAGCTCCTAGATCTTGGTATGGAAGAATTGATAGTTACCTAACAATCTTGGGCTTTACCAAGAATAAAGTTGATTCTAACCTTTAATTCAAGGTTATAAATGATGAGCCAGTTATATTGATGACGTATGTGGATGACCTATTCTTAACATGAGAAGAAAATCTCATCACGGATTATAAGAAGAAGCTTGCTGTAGAATTTGAGATGAAAGACCTAGGCCCGATGCATTATTTCTTAGGTCTTGAAGTCTGGTAGAGCCCAAATGCGTTCACCTTGTTGCTGCAAAACATGTGATGAGATACCTTAAGGGTACATTGGACTTTGGTCTCTGTTATAATGGAGATCATGATTTCAGACTGGTTGGATACAGATTGGGATGGAAGTGTTTCTGATAGAAATAGCACTTCAAGATGTTGTTTTAGTCTAGGGTCAACCATGACTTCGTGGCAGAGAAAGAAACAATCCAGTATTTCTCTCAGCATGACATAAGTAGAATTCTTTGTAGCATGTTCCGCCAGTTGTGAAGCCACATGGATTTGGCAGTTGTTGAAAGATCTATTCAATCTGGATATGGAATCCACCGTGATTCTATGTGATAACCATAGTTTCATAAAGATGATGAAGAACCCAATGTTACATTATAAATCGAAGCACATCGAAATATGGTATCACTACATTCGTGATGTCTTGCAGAGAGGAGTTGTAAAGCTCCAATATGTTGGCACAGATGAGGAGGTTGCAGATGTGTTGACAAAGCCTCTGCCTCATGTAAAGTTTGAATACTTTTGAGAAAATATTGATATAGTTCGAAAGGACCTCCCTCGAAAGGAGGAGGGATGCTAATGATACTATGGTATCTTGATGAACATCAGGTAGCTCAATTAAGATTTTATATCCTAGGAGACTGCTCATCCCTGGACATATCTTGAAGGTCCGATAAGGATGGTCTGTCAAAGTACCTGTGCATGTATATGGAAGTTGTGGTCAGTAGTGGTAGCTCCATTAGGATTTTATATCCTAGGGAATATTTTGACTCTTGGGAAGATCCCAAAGGTCTAGTAAGGATGGTCTGTCAGAGTACCACGTGGTAGATCCATTAGGATTTTATATCCTTGGGAATCTTATGATTCATGGGAAAATATCGAAGGTTAGGTAAGGACAGTCTGTCAAAGTACCACAAAATGTTGTTGTTGCACTTGCCTCATTATGTTTCCATATGATGATGATGTTGTTGTCTCAACCTCGTGTTGATGATGTTTTTGTCTCAACCTCGTGTTTATGATGTTATTTTATCAACCTTGTGTTGATGATGTTGTTGTCTCAGCATTGTGCTAATGATGTTGTCATTTCAGCCTCGTGTTGATGATGTTGATTGATTCAGCCTCGTATTTTTGATGATGTTACTGTCTCAACCTCATGTTGATGATGATGTTGTCTCATCCTCATGTTAATGATGTTGTCGTTTCAGCCTCGTTTCGATGATGTTGATTGATTCAGCCTCGTATTATTGATGATGTCATACCAGCCTCATGTTTTTGATGATGATGTATCAACCCTGTGTTGGTGAGATTGTTTCTCTAGCTTCATGCTATTGATGTTGATATTCCAGCTCCAGGTTGTGAACAATGATGATGATGCTATTCCAACTCCATGGTGTGAACAATGATGATGATACTACTCCAACTCCATGTTGTGAACGATGATGATATTGATGATAAGAAAAACTTCTAATGATTTGTAGATATGTCAGTCAGTGTTTCAAATGCTGATGATGTTGCTTCCCTCTCTTTCTCTTGATGATGTTGTATTAGGTTATGTGAGTAGAATACCCTTCTTGTTAATGGGGAGTGTTGAAATATTGTAACTGCGAAGAATATTCTAATTATAATTGTTTTATTATTATATAGATCAAATCCCATTTTGTGGATTGATCATGTTGGGTCTTGTATAAGACCAAATCCCCTCTTGTGGATTGGTCAAACCATATTCATATGGTGGTAATTGAGAATTCGTCCCCTATGGTTTATTAAAGTGGTTTTAACCACTATTGGAAGAAGTCATCCCTGCTTGGTGAAGAGACATAACCCTAGTGCTCCTCAAGTAGTATAAATAAGAGAGGATAGCACCTCATTCATTCACTCACTCAGTCACTCATCTAGTGCACAAGTTTTGAAGGAATATGTAGTTAGAATACAGAGAGAGAGGCACATGCTTAGTCTTGGGTTATTCTCGGTGGTTTGGTATTTAGTATTGGAATTGTATTGGCAATCTATTATTGAAGATGTTTTTGCTAGTTTTTCTCCCCCATGAGGGTTTCCCGGGATAAAATGTTGTGTACCTTGTGATTGTGTTTTTTTCAATGATCCTGCTTATGCTATTATTGTCTAGTAAATTTAAAAGAACTTAATAGAAGCTCTAAATTTAATAGTTTTCACATGGCTCATTGTAAGCATGAACCAACTCCCTTTTTGTCTGGAGTCAATCTTGAGGTGATTTCACACAGTTGATTGTAGGATTGAACCGACTCCCTTTCTTTTTGGAGTCAATATTGAGGAAAAATGTTTCACACCACTAGTTGATGACACTTTGTATTGTCATATTATTGGAAGCCTCATCTGCTTGACTCAGAATTGCCTTGAAATTTTATTTATAATTGGAATTGTTTTGTACTTCATGAAAAAGCCACATGAGCTTCACCGAAAGGTTTCCAAATGAATTCTACACTACATATAGGGCACTCATAGGTATGGGATTCACTATGCAGTGAACACAAGTTCATATTTGATTAGATACACAGATTCTGATTGGGATAATGATCTTTGTTGGTCACTATAATTGCTTAATTAATTTCAAACAACCAAGTGAAACATAAATTATCAACCCAGGGAAGTCTTTTGTTTCAAAGATAGCTGCGCACTGTGTATGCTCAATTCCAAAAGTACTTAGTGTTGCAGTAAGGAA
>ML780855.1:851608-886196 GCA_009831015.1 Picea engelmannii | reverse complement strand
ATATATATATATATATATATATATATATATATATATATATATATATATATATATATATATATATATATATATATATATATATATATATAATCTTGTAGCTCGTTGTTTAATTATCAACAATCAATAAGGTTGTGACTATGTTCTTGTAATAGAGTCTTCACATAGTTCCTTCACAGGGAAATCCTTTATCATGCAACTTCCTTATTGCATATCCTTCACTATCTATGATAGCCTCAACCTTGGGTTGTCTTTAGCTGGGTACCAAATATTTCATAAGGAATATAAACATGCATCTTTGTCATGCATCCAAATTATATATCCACAGATATTCTAGTTTTTATTAATTTACATCCATGATGTACTTAACCATATGCATAATCAAAAACATGTGTGTAGCTGCCATATGTCTATTTCATAGCCCACCTACATCTCTATTTGAAATCAATCAACTCATGATTGTTCACAATAATTCTCATGTGACCCTCAAAGGCAAATCATTTTCCTCTTATCATGATAACAAAGCATCCTTTCTCATCCACTCTTTCTTCTATTTATAGTAGTCTTTCTTGAGGGAATGGAGCACATTCCCCTTAATCTATCATTCAAGAAAAACTTTCATGACTCTTCAAAATGGATTCAACCATGCATCCATGGTATTCACTTAATCTTGGTAAGCGCAATTCTTGCCTTACATATCACTCATCAAGGCAACCATATTGTGCCTTTAGTATACATTTATCCTTACATCATGCATCTGCATCACCTGCACATTCAATATCACTCATACGTAACTGGTATTAAAATCAGGCTTCATATCAGTAATCTTCACAATGCATTAAATCCATGCACTCAAGCATATACACACACAACCCAAACACTCATCATGCAAGCTCATTGCCTGCACCTTTTCCATGTCATTCACACACATGGACATATCAGACTTCTAGATCCTTCTCCCAAGGATCTTCCAATTCATCCTTATGACAAGTCTAATAAGGACACTCAACACTGAGCTTCCCTCTCAGTTGCGAGCTTGCAATTATTCACAAGATATCCACCTAGAATTTTAACAAACATAGTCATAGCTATGTTTCCCTTTCTATGCGATAACAACTAGCAAGAAAAACAACTCTTGCCTTAATTTCCATAGAACATTACCCAACTTATAAATACAGTATGGGAAATTAAAACCATGCTCAAGGTAACAGGACAACCAATTTGGCTTCCAAATGGTCTTGATCAGTGGATCTCTCAGTCAAGGAGATCCTTTTCTAGATTCCCTTCACTAGGGTCCAACTATACTTGTATGGCTACCATCTACCACTAAATGTCAACCTGACCCATTGGGCCTCTAGAAGTGCCCCAACACTTCCTTTACCACATTCAAGATCAACATTTAGTCAACCATTTTATATTATATTTAACAATAATTCCTAATTCCATATGGACTACCTACTAAGTATCCTAGTTCATAAATCCAGAGTATCTTTAGTTCAAGATCGGTCTTGACCATTACATCTAGAGTTTTGTTTTTCTTATGTTTAGTGCAGTTAGGGACAGAGGCCATTCTCTTAATCCCAAAATAATTATGGTAAATTATTTTTCCTATACACCAAGCAAGGAAGGTCGTTGTGATTTGTCACTCAATCACTCTATAATTATGCATCTCTGTTTATCAGCTTGATTAGAAAAACCCTGTCCAACAATTCATGTACCTAGAAATAAAATATGTTTCTCAGTCCACTTGAAACCCGAGAGTTGTGCATGCTCTCCCTTTCCAGGCAATGGTCACTAGAATCATTCCTCTGATCATGAGGAGTTATACACCTTGTTATCACATAAAATTTTCAGATTCTTGTGAATTTGGGGCTTTTGCCTAAGTCTGAAATTTTTAATGTCTCTCCTCCTTTTGTAGACCCAATAGTAAGGTTTTTTCCTTTCGGCTTATAATTTTCTTCTTTTTCCTGCCTGAGAGGTGTTCACCCTAAGTCTTTATGTTTTCTCTGAGGTCAATCACTTCTCTCTGTCTGTCTCTTTCACTGGTCCTTTTTCCTTCTTGAGCCCTCAGTCAGTCATCCAAGTATTCATTTACAGAGGCTGCAGCCATAAGCACAAGTGCAACACTTAAAATGGTTTGCTATGGGCCCAAATCAAGCGAGCAAGCAAGTTCGGTTTGGCGAGGAAATTCAAAGTTCATAGATTAACAACAAATAATAATCGTGGGAATCGGGAGTTTGAAACATTTTTGAAGTATTTGTGAGAGATCTAAAATCAGTAAGAGTCGTATGATCCAGCGGGACATTTGGCACAAGATCCGAACCGCGGAGGAAGTAATTTCAGAAAAACTGAAGTGAGAGAGGTCTTGATAGCTTGAGTCCTAAAATCCTGATGGCCCAAGTTCCAGAAGTATCGATATCCATATGGGTCGTCTGATGCAAAGGTACACGTGTCACTCGATCCGAGCGATCACGATTTCGCGATTCAAATATTTCATCATGGAACACAGTGAGAACTCATGAAACACGAAATCGTGAAGCGCCTGGGAATTAGGCCCACGATCACAGCCCGAGTTCATATGGAAAGTAGGGCCATAAAGAAAAGTAAGAACCTATTAAGAGGTGGGCGGTTGAATTTGTTCGAGGAACTGATCCTGGCCATCAAATTCAAAGCAAGTTTGATTGTCGATCTGGATAGGTCATTTCGCAAGATCGAGCATCGGAATTTTTGAGATTGAATGGAGTGAAAACTCTCGAAATGAGAAATTCCTAAATTTCAAAGGGGATCCCTAGGTCATGGCACAAGGTCGCATGGAACGATGGAGGGGGTTGTACCAAAGGCCGAAAGCGCCCACAATGGTCTCAGGAAAGTATCTCCGTGGTTTTGAGGTGCCAGGATCGATTGGAAGAAATTGTGTGGAACGTTGGGAACATTCATGGATGTCAGAATCTGTCCCGATCCTGATGAAAGTAGTTAATGGAAGTGGGGAATGTGGTTGAAACCTCATTTCACCACATAAATGGAAATCATGGAAGAACTGGCCGTGGAGGCAGACTGTCAGCCCAAAGTTCCTCTGTCAGCAGATTTTCCTGCAAAGCCCATACCGATATGAGCTCACGTCTGACAAAAGAATACATGCACAGACTGACAAAAGAATATACAAATGGAAACCTTTGATTATAGTGGCCAGGTCACACTCCTAGTGGTGGAAATTGTTCTGATTATAAATACTCAGTTTTGATATTTTTTTATGGTCGATGGTAGAGCAAAGCTCCCATATTGTAAAGTTTCAAATGAATCTTCTGGTTCTTTGGTTATGTGTTGTAGTCTGAGATTTCTTGTTTAATGACAGTTAGCTTTCTTGCTCCCTCTTTTTTCCCTCTGATACTGAAAGATTTCATGAGTGATTGATTCACATGAATTATTGTGATTGTATTATGATGCATGTTTGATCATAGTGTTGTTATAATTCCTTACAGTTTCTTTGAGATTTGAATTCAATAAGATATTGTGTTTAAGTTTTTCTTCTTTGGGATGCTAGAAGACCTGATGTGTGGGGTAGATCTCTACACTCTCCTCACCAAATTCTTCCCTCTACTCACCCTTACTCCAAATTATTGACTGAATTTGATTCCAGACCTCAATTTCTTATGCATGCTAGTCCATTTTCCTGAGTTAAAATGATATCATCTTGAGTATGTGCCCATTCGACCTTTTAAAAAAACTAACCCGTGACATAAAACTATGACGGGTACTAGGCTTACCTTGGATGCAATCCGGAGGTGAATTCTAGTGCTAACATTTTTGGTGTCGCTTTCGGGGATGAATTGAAGATGTTCCCTAGGATTGAACGACAAATCCTATTGATTATGAAGGTGCACCAGAACTCAGTACATTGAAGATTTCAACTTTGCACCTGGCGACTCCACTGTTACAGATCCATTGTTTCAGCTATGGCTTTCGAAGGCAGACATATGAGGTTGTTGGCATGTTTTACAGACAATGTGTGCTTGTCATTGATGGAAAGAACAGTGTGTGCATCGATGGCAAAACAGGAACAACGTAAGCTAAGAAGGATTAGCGCAAAGTCTCATGCAATGCGTAGGTGTGCACCAGGGATGAGGTTAACTCATTGCCAAAGCTCAAGAGAGATAGCATACTCAGGATCTCAGGCGGATCAAAGGTCGAGGCCTTTGACACTTAGAAATTTTTCTAAGTAAGGAGGATGTGTAAGCTCGGGCAGAGAAGCGACATTGATCGTTGGATCCCATTCAAAATTCCCGATGACCATAAGATCTGAATCCAGACAGGAGGAGCGAAAATATGTAGGAAAAATCTCTGGAGTTAGATCCGAGCGCAAGGTTTGACCATCTTTGGATCAGGAAGAACCTTCACGTTCTTTAAAGTGCAAGATCGAAGCGGTGGTCCAACTCGATTTTGGAGTTTTGGCTATCGGGGTTTCAGATACCAAAAGTTGGAGTGTCGAAACAGTTTGCAACAAGAATGTCGAAATCGCGATATGTGAAATCGCGATATGATCTGAGCCGTTGAATCAAGATCAGATTTAGACCATCAAATCATAGGACACATGGCGAAAGATCATCATGTCGTTGACTGGAAAGTCAAAGGAACGGGGTTCCCTAACCTCTCGAATTCACGATATGTGAAATCACGAAACTATCTTAGCTGTCAGATCGAGGTTTGTTTTGGACCGTTGATCCAACTCCATCTCAGAGTCTTGCCTATCGCAACTTGGAGTGATGAGAACCTCCATCTAAGGAACAGTGAGATGCGAGATCATGAAAAGATCAGGACCATCGGATCACTAAGAATGTGAACCGTCAATTTGAGCTCCATCTCAGAGCTTCGCCTATCGCGACTTGGAGTGACAAGACCCTCCATCACAGGAATCGCGAGATGCGAACTCATGATGAGATCTGGACCGTCAATACACCAAGATTCTGAACCGTTGATCTAAGTTCCATCTTGAAGCTTCGCCTATCGCGACTTGGAGTGACAAGAACCTCCATCATAGGAATCACGAGATGCAAAATCATGATAAGATCTGGACTGTCAATACACCAAGATTTCGGACTGTTGATCCGACCCCATTTCGTAGTTTCGTGAATCGCGACTTGGAGAGGCAAGAAACATAACCACAGGAGTGTCAAAGTGCCGAAACATGAAATTACCAAATGCAGTTGTTGAATAAACATTGTGGTCACAGCCCTTGGTCACATCGGTGAGAGATGGAGGAAAGAGCTACAACAACCAAGCTCCTTTTCGGGGATCATGACTGGGAGTGTCGAGACACTTGGTCACCCGAATGCCGAAATGCCGAAATGAATGCAAGATTTCATGGAGCCAATCCAATGGTGCAGGTGAATTTGAGAATAATCAGAGGGCTAATATTGCTCCTCGCAGTGTAACTGCTAGAAACCATTGATGGTCTCTACCAGAGAATTCGAAGAGACCTCTGTGTGATTGCCAGAGGAGATGAAGAGTCTCCAAGCTTTGTCGAGTGAAGGAAGATGATTCTTAGAGGGATTGACAGGTGGATGAGCATTGAAGTTTGTAACTAAAAAATAAAGGATAAGATCGAATGTTCCAGAGAAGACAAAGAGTCTCAACTTCCACAGAGGCTGAGGAATCTCAGCAAAACACCCAGTGATGCTGGACGCATGGGGGGAACCACCAGAGAAGCTGAAGAGTTGCGATGATGATTAGGTAGAGCACTTGAGATGTGGAGGAAATTGTCATGGTATGAGCATGCAAAGGAATGGCAAATTTTGCATGCACAAGGTGCACAGAAGCCATAAATACATGGTATAGAGAAGAGATTGGGTTGTTGTTGTTGTTGGATTTTCTCTGGATGTTATTGTTGAAGGTGATTCATGCATGAAGAAGGATCAGAGTGCAGCAGCTGAATACAACAGAAGAATAACTGTGCAGTGAATGGACATGGCCCACAGCGCATAAAAATAAGAAGAACAGAATGGGTTGCGGATGCATGTTGGAAGACAGTGAGGAAGTCTGAGTAGCAAAATCTTGCAGAACAGTGATGAGATTGGTAAGATATTATTGAACAATATATCACTGAAATAGGTTTCAGTATTTCATATTCATAATCCAGGGTGGTTGGGAGGTGCTAGGGAGGACTGGTGTCCTCAGAGGTTCAAGTGGGTGCTTGAACACAGGGAGTTGGTGCTTCCTTCTAGTTGGTGCTAGAGAAACCAGGGAGTTGGTGCTTCCTTCTAATCGGTGCTAGAGAAACCAGGGAGTTGGTGCTTCCTTCTAGTGGGTGCTAGAGAAAAACAGAGAGTTGGTACTCTCAGCAAGTTGCAGCTTGCAAAACAGAGGTTGTAGCCTCACAATGAGTTAGTTCTCATATGTATGATAATGTAAAGAATGTAAATAATACTTATCATATAAAGAAGAAGAGGTTTTTACCCTGTATGGGTTTCCTTGGGAAATATCTGTCTCTGTGTTTCTCATATATGAGACTGATGTTGAATGTGCCATTATTTATTTCCATGCATTATTGTGATCATCATTGAGTGCCTTGTAAAGATTTTAAAAGAAGCATAATTGTTTAAGAACGGTAACAACTGATTCACCACCCCCCCTCTTAGTTGTCCAACAATCTACTCCACAACTGCCTTTAACAACATGCAAAGCTGACCCAGAGAAAATTATCAGAACACGACAAACCCTTCAGGAAGGTACTTCTGTTGATGAACCAGGTATTTCTAATGATTTTCACTATCCTCCTATAGAAACCCCAGTAGTTGTTTCTCATTTTCCTATTACACCATATGTTGGATCTTCTAGAAGTTTAAATTTTGGGAGCTTTCCTGCTAATTTCCCCTCTCCCAGTTTCACTACTCCTATTACAGTTATTGTTTTGATAGAGAGGGAAACCTTTGTTCCCTCAAGCCCTATGGATTTTTCTCCAAATCCTTTGTTGTTTCCTTTTTCTCCTAGAAGCATAGCCCCAGTCTCTCCTATCTGAACTCCATCTCCTCATGGTTCTCCTCCAGTTCACATCCAAATGGCAGGGGTTAATCCTCCTAGGAATAGGATGGCTGAGATATTAGCTTCTAGATATGCACCTCTAGTTTTACCTCAGCCTATGAATGCTCTCCCATCCACAGATTACCTTAAGTACATGCCCCAATTCATAGGGGAAGAAGACATGACTGTAGAAGAGAACCTTTTATCCTTTTATAGATTTGAAGAGATTCGGGCCATCAAAAATGAAGATGTGTGGATGAGAGTTTTTGTGAAGAGTCTTGATGGCGATGCGAGGGATTGGTTTAAGGACTTGCCTCTTTGATCTATTGACATGATTGTTGCTCTAGATGATTCCTTCTTAAGACATTGGGGGAATAAAAAATATCTTATTTATTATGTTACAAAATTTGGGGCTCTTAAAAGAGAAGAGGGGGAATCTGTTTCAGACTTATCGAAGAGATTTAATAAGATGTATAAAAATATTTCTACTGAAGTTAAACCTACATAAAATTCTTCCAAGATGACTTATGCTAGTGATTTCAACCCTGATTTTTGCCTCCTGTTGAGAGAAATAAGAGCTACCTCCTTGGCTCATATGCAAGATGTGGCCCTTGAAGTAGAATCCAATATATTGGTAGCTGACAAACTTAGGGGTAAAGCTGATAGAGACAGAGGAAAGGGTAGTTCTAAAACTCCGACTTCAAGTTCCTTTGTCACCCTCCCTCAAATGGATGAAATGACCAAGCTACTAAAGTCACTCTTTGCTTGAATGGAAAAGATCAAATTAGAAGGAAAGAAGAACTACATAAATCCCCAAAATGTTGATAACAGAGGTAACTATAGGAGGCGTAACAATACTCCTCAGATTATCCAAAGAGACCAGAGGAGCAGAGATAGAGATGATCAGAAAATCCAGAACCCTCTCCAAAATAACCTCATTGCTAATGAAGAAGGAGAGGAAGAAGAGCTTGACCCTAAAATTCATTGTCTTGGGGACACCTCCTCATTTCCTCATTTAACCCAAACTACATATGAAGAGTCTCTCATGGATAGTCAATTAAATGAGTTGAGCTAGGGGGAAAAGACCAACAACAACCCAAACAAGTATAACCTCAGGTCTAAGAAGAAAGAAGGAAAACCTGATGTTCCTGATCATCCCACCAGAGCAGAGAAGCTCACCAAAAATGTGGCGGATAGTAGAAAAGAAAAGGAGGTACAAAAACTCTCACCAATGGTCAAAGGTCTCGTCCCATAAGTGAAGGAGATTTTGAAGCCCTCTCCCTTTTTCAATTTTGACCATGAAATCCAAAAACTTAGAATCCTTGTACCCCTTTCGGAATTGGTCAAGCATGAAGATTTCAAAAGGATCCTCTCTAAACTATTGTAATCTAAACCTACATCTCATCCCACAGACTCAGTCAATTTGCAAGATGAAAATCCAACTGTCATATTAGGACCTTTGGTAGAACATAGAGATGCTTCCTCCCCTCCTATATACACTTCATTGAACATCCATGATAAGTTTTTTCATAACTTATTAATGGATTCAAGAGCATCCCACAATATTATGCCTAACATTGTCATGGAAGAACTCAGGTTGGAAGTCACAAAAACCTACCATGACCTGTATTCTTTCGATTCCAGGAAGGTGAAGTGCCTTGGGGTTATCAAAGACCTAGTCTTGTCACTGTTCCAGCTACCGATGAATATAATAGTCATGGATATCGTAGTGGCTGATGTTCCCCCTAAGTTCTGAATTATCCTATCTAGATCTTGGATAAAGAGACTGGGGGGAACCTTGCAGATGGACCTTTCATACCCCACCATTCCTGTGTTCGGGTGTGAACAAAAGAGACTTTATAGAGAAGCACAACTCACGTACATCATCAATGATGAAGCAAACCCCATCAACCATCCTATTTTTTCTTTGAACATTGACTTAGGATCCAACATATTGCAGCTCGCAGATGCTTCTGAAGCTCCTCTTGAAATCAGAAAGAAACCCATTTGTTTTCGTGAAATACCTCCCCCAACTACTTCTATGTGGAAGATGTTCTTCAAAGGAGCCTCTTCTAAGGAAGGGGCTAGTGATGGAGTGGTTTTTGTGTCACCTTGTCAAGAGGTTATACCTTTGTCCTATAAACTAGAATTTGAAGCTACCAACAATGTGGCAGAGTATGAGGAGTTTTTTTTGGGTTTACGGGCTGTGAAAGATATGGGGATTGAAGAGCTAGAAGTATTTGGAGATGTTGAACTAATTGTTCATCAGGTCAAAAATATTTATTAGGCCAAGCACCCTAGGCTTAAGACTTACAGAAATGAGGTGTGGGACCTAATTGACAATTTCTTCTTTGCTTTCAACATTTCATTTATTCCAAGAGAGGAGAATACTATGGTTGATTATTTGGTTGTCTCAGTGAGCCTTTTCAAAATCCCACTACCACCTAAGCTTAGGTATGATGTTGAGGTAAGATATAGGCCCTCTATACCTGACAATATCAAGCATTGGAAGGTGTTCAAGGATGATCTTGAGAATAGAAAATTTCTTGATTCTGTTGATGAGTTCTCTGCATTACACATTAATCAGGATCATGATTCTGAAGGTGACCCTCACAGTGATGTATTTTTAAATAAAATTGCTAATTAGCTGCGTAGCAACCACATTCCAAAAGTACTAGTTCCTTTAGAAAGATTTTTCGATAGGAATGATGTGGCGGTAAATTTTAAAGGCCCAACTGAGGATGTTGATGTAGCTGAATGCAATATTGGTACAGAGGAGGATCCAAAGTTTGTCAAGTTGTCAATCATCCTATCAAGAGAGTAGAGAGCCAAGTATGTTGAGATATTAAAAGAATTTTCTGATGTGTTTTCTCGGACCTATGAAGACCTCAGAACATACGACACAACTGTCATTGAGCATAAGATCCCATTGAAAAAGGAGGCCAAACCATTTAGGCAGAAATTAAGATAAATAAATCCTATGTTGTTGCCAATTATGGAAAGGGAGGTAAAGAAGTTGTTGGACACCCAAATCATTGTCCCTTTGAGATATTCTGAATGGGTGGCCAACCTAGTTCATGTAAGGAAAAAGAGTGGAGAAATCAGACTCTGTGTTGATTTTAGGAATCTGAACAGAAGCTCTAAGAAGGAAAATTACCCTTTGCCAAAGATGGAACACATATNGATCTCCATGATTGATGGATTTTCTAGCTACAATCACATCTTTGTCCTGCTAGAAGACAGAGAAAAGACAACCTTCACCACTCCTTGGGGCACTTTCATGTATGCCAAAAATCCCTTTGGATTGATGAATGCAGGATCAACCTTCTAACGAGGCATGGACATCGCCTTCATTGGAGAAAGAGACAAATTTGTGGTCATCTATATGGATGACATAACAATCTTCTCCAAATCTGATAAAGAACATTGTCAACATCTGAGAAAGGTCTTCTCAAAATGCATAAGGTTTGGTCTCTCTCTAAATCCCAAGAAGTCTTTATTTTCCATGAAGGAAGGAAAATTGTTGGGACACATTGTATCAGCTGAAGGGGTCAGGATTGATTCAAGCAGGGTAGAAGCTATTCAAGCCTTATCACTTCCCAGATCCAAGAAAGAAGTTCATTCCTTCCTGTGCAAAATCAATTTTCTGAGAAGATTTGTTTCCAATTTTTCTGAATTGGTGAAGCATATCACAACCATGCTCAGGAAGGGGAACGAAGTAAAATGGACGTCTGAGTCCAGAGAATCCTTCAACCAAATCAAGAAGGCACTGACTGAAGCACTTGTGCTAATCAGTCTTGATTATTCCAAGGATTTTTTTATTTTTTCCTTTGCTTCATTTGATATAGTGGTCGTTTGTTTACTACAAAAGAGTGATGCAGGGCTGGAGCATCCTATTTCTTTTTTCAGTAGAGCACTAAGAGACGCAAAAGCCTGATATGAAATCATGGAGAAGAAAACCTATGCCTTGGTGAAATCCATTAAAGAATTCAGAGTCTATGTTCTGCATTCGAAGATCATTGCATATGTTCCCTCAGCTGTTGTGAAGGACATCCTCATCCAGCCTAGCATAGACGATAGGAGGAGCAAGTGGATTGTCAGGATCGTTGAATTTGATATGGAAATAAAACCCACCAAGCTATTCAAAGGCCAAGGTTTAGCCAAGTTTTTGGATGGATATAATTGTAAATCTTTGGAGGCTAACTTCATCAACACTTTCTCAGCAAATTAGCATGCTAAAGTGTCTAATAAAGTACCTCAGGACAACCCCCCATTGGAAAAATGTGCTTGGTACAGAGATATCATATATTTTTTGCAAATGTTTCAACCTCCATATGGAATGGGGGAGAGCAAGGCAAGATATTTAAATCTCAAAGAAGTTAGATATTTCCTTATTGACTAGGTCTTGTATTGGAAAGACCCTCTAGGAGTGATTCCGAGATGTTTGGACCCACAAGAGGCCCAAAAGATTATATTTGATTTTCATGACAACCTGTGTGGGGGACATCATTTATGGAGAACCACAGCCTATAAAATTCTCAGGGCCAGGTACTATTGGCCTACTCTATTCATTGATGTATGTGCAATGATCAGGGATTGCATCAAATGTAAAAAATTCTCTGGGAAGAAGTAACTCAAGTCTCTGCCATTGAAGCTTGTAGTAGCTTTAGGACCTTTTTAGCAATGGGGCTTGGATTTTATTGGGGAGATTCACCCTCCTTCAAGTGGTCAACACAGGTGGATCTTAACTCCAACAGACTATTTCACCAAATGGATAGAATCTATCCCCACAAGGAGTGTCTCTCACAAGGTAATCATTAGTTTTCTTGAAGATATTATGGAAAGGTTTGGTTGTCCGAACATAATCTTCACTGATAATGCTGCATCCTTCAAGGCTGAACCAATGATCAAGTTTTGTGAGTATTTCAGAATTGCATTGATTCACTCTACCCCCTACTATATCCAAGGCAATGGGTTAGCAGAGTCCTCTAACAAAATATTGATTAAGATCATCAAAATACTGCTAGATGACAACAAGAAAGAATGGGATTCAAAGCTCAATTTTTCTCTGTGGGATAACAGAGTGACAACAAAGAGGTCCCTGGGAATCTCTCCTTTCCAACTTGTATATGGGATTGAAGAAGTTTTTGCTTCTCATATTTCCCTACCTGTGGTGAAATTCTTCCAAGACTGCCACGAAGAACCTAACAATATGATCAGAAGAATTCATCAGCTGGTAGAAGTCCGACATACTAGAGATCATGTGATGGATAGATCACATGACCATCAGCCAAAAATTAAGCAGGCCTTTGATAGGAAAAGAAGTAAGGATGATTTCCAGCTGGGGGATATAGTACTCAAATGGGATGCACCCATATAGGACAAGGGCAAGCATGGTAAATTTGAAGCCCTTTGGATTGGACCCTTCAAAATTTCTGAGACACTTTCAAATAATACTTACAGGTTGCATAATTTGGAGGGTGACAAAGTTCTTAGTGGCCCTGTAAATGGGCACTTCCTGAATTTTTTTTTTGTTTAAAGCCACAGCCGACATCCCACCATTGTAAATACCATTCCTGTTTTATGTTTATTTTGTTTTTAATAGGAGACTCCATAGCCCAAAGCTAATGCACTGGAACTACTTGTTCTTGGCAGCTCGCAAGGAGCATGCCATCCCCTATGGATCCAAATGTTATCACATAAACTTGTGAGAGTCTTGTGAATTTGGGACTTTTGCCTAAGTTTGTAATTTTGCCTGTCTCTCCTCCTTTTGTAGACCCAATCAGAAGGTTTTTTCCTTTCGGCTTATAGTTTTATTCTTTTTCCTGCCTGAGAGGTGTTGACCCTAAGCCTTTCTGTTTTCTCTGAGGTCGATCACTTCTCTCTCTTTGTCTCTGTCACTGATCCCTTTTCCTTCCTAAGTCCTCAGTCAATCATCCAAGTATTCATTTACAGAGGCTGCAACCATAAGCACAAGCACAACACGTAAAATGGTTTGTTATGGGCCTGAATCAAGTGAGTGAGCAAGTTTGGTTTGGCGGGGAAATTCAAAGTTTAGAGATTAATGACAATAAAAATTGCGGGAATAGGGAGTTCAAAACATTTTTGAAGTGCTTGTGAGATATTCGAACCCCCGAGATCTGAAATCAACAAGAGTGGTTCGATCCAGCAGGACGCGTGGCATCAGATCCGAATTGCGGAGGAAGTTATTTTAGGAAAACTAAAGTGAGAGAGGCCCTGATAGCCCGAGTCCCAAAATCCCAATGGCTCAAGGTCCCGAAATGCCAATATTCATCTGGGTCATCCGATGCAAAGGGACTCGTGTCTCCTGATCCAAGCGATCGTAATTTTGTGATTCAAAGATTTCAGTATGGAACACAGTGCGAACTCGCGAAACGCGAAATCACGAAGTGCCTAGGAATTAGGCCCATGATCACAACCCGGGGTGGAATGGAAAACAAGGCCATGAAGAAAAGTAAGCGGCTATTAAGTGGTGTATGACTAAATTTATTTGAGGAACTGATCCTGTCCATCAAATTCAAAGAGAGTCTAATCATCGATCTGGTTAGGCCATTTCGCAAGATCGAGCATCGAAATTTTTGAGATTGAATGGAGTGAAAACTCCTGAAATGAAAAATCCAAAAATTTCATAGGGGAGCCCCAGGTCGTGGCCCGAGGTCACATGGAATGATGGAGGGGGTTGTGAAAAAGGTCGAAAGTTCCCGAGATGGTCTCAGAAAAGGATCTGCGTGGTTTCGAGGCGCCGGGATCGATTGGAAGAAATTGTGAGGGTCGTGGGGAACATTCATGGATGTCAGACTCTATCCCAATCTTGTTGAAAGTATTTAATGGACATGGGGAAGGTGGTTGAAACCTCATTTCACCACATAAATGGAAATCATGGAAGAACTGGCCATGGAGGCAGACTGTTAGCCCAAATTTCCCCTGTCAGCAGATTTTCCTGTAAAGCCCATACTAATTTGAGCTTGCATCTGAAAGAACAATACATGCACAGACTGACAGAAGAAGATGCAGATGCAAAGCTTTGATTGTAGTGGCCATGTCACACTCTTGGTGGTGGAAACTGTTCTGAGTATAAATACTCAGTTTTGATATTTTGTTATGGTCGATGGTAGAGAAAAGCTCTCGCATTGTAAAGTTTTAAATGAAGCTTTTGGTTCTCTGGTTATGTGTTGTAGTCTGCGATTTCTTGTTTAATGATAGTCAACTTTCTTTCTCCCTCTTGTTTCCCTCTGATACTAAAAGAGTTCATGAGTGACTGATTCACATGAATTATTGTGATTGTATTATGATGAATGTTTGATCATAATGTTGTCATAATTCCTTTCAGTTTCTTTGAGATTTGAATTTAAGAAGATCTTTTGTTTAAGTTTTTCCACTTTGAGTTGCTGGAAGACCTGATGTCCATGACAGATATCTACAATCTCCTCACCAAATTCTTTCCTCAACTCACCCTTACTCCAACTTACTGACTGAAGTTTATTCCATACCTCAATTTCTTATGCATGCTAGTCTAGTTTCCTGAGTTAAAATGATATCATCTTGAGTCTGTGCCCATTTGACCTTTTTAAAAACCCAACCCATGACATAAAAATCTGATGGGTACTGGGATTACCTTTGACGCAATCCAGAGGTGAATTCTAGTGCTAATACACCTATACTATATTCAACCCTTCATTAAAGCAGTAATCATTTCTGCTATGAATCCTTTCCATCCATTAACCTTTCTATTTTAGTTTAAAGATTAATGTTCTTCAACATAATCATATTCTTGTAGGATCGGCTATTATTTCCAAAAGAAATGATCGAATTCCTTAAAGTACTTCAAGAATACTTTCATATGACTCATGCATGAGCCCAAGCAGACCAAGTGTAGTTGCCATGCTCTGATACCAATTTGTAACACACCCACGATGAGGCATAAAACAATTTCGCCTTTCTTAAAGGATAGATTCTACATCCATGGTTTCTAATTTGGAAATTTAGGGAACCATCCTGACCTCACAATCAAGGATCTCTAAATTTGGAGCCAAATGACTCTCTAAGACCTTGATGGTCTCATTCTGTAATAGAACACAGACCCTTTTGACCTCCTGGTGTAGGTCTAATGGTACCTGCGACCTTCCCTTTGCGCTTGCGAAATTTATGAGTTTGGGTGGTAGCCCCTTTTATGATAAGCCCCTCCCTGAGGTGACCTTGGGTAATAACCTCACACAAACACACAATTGCGGGTGCGAACAAAGGCGCTTTGAAACCAAACTACCTTTTGGCCCGCAATTCTCCTTGAGCCTCCACGTGTCCTTTCTTTAAAACCGTGCTTTGGATTGTGGCCCACCCTCAAATTTTTAAAGTTCGCACATATCCGATCCCCGCAATGCTACGAGACCATCGATATCATGATACTAACGATGCCTCTGAACTGACAGCTCATATCTATCCCTTTCAACGCTGCGGATTAGATCTGACCTCTTCCAAATCAATGACTGTGATTCGTTTTGTGATTCGGGTTTTGGGAGTTTTAACTCTCAACCCTCGCTGCTTCCTCAATAGCTATGTTATGGAGTGGAATATATACTAACACCTGTCACTACATATGTGCGACTACGATTTCCTCCACGAGTATTTCCTTCAAGATTTTTAGTTCTCAAACTCTCATTTCTTCCGAAGAGATTTCTCCGAAACGACAGATTGTCTACCACACGTCCTCCTCAATCGATGGTTCTACTCCTACTTTGGGTGTTTGACCTTTCAACTATATCAATAGTCCTATGGCCCTCCTCTCAAACAACGGTCAAGATCTCCTTTGGATCTCTGGACTTCTCAGATCTCAAATATCAAACTTCACCCTTTTTCCCAATGGATTTTATCTAAAGGCTATAATCCACTGACGCGTGTCCACTTGATCTAACGATTGAGGATTACTTTGTTTATTTACCCAGAGTGCATGCATATATGCCATGTCTCCCTTATATTTGATGGATATGAATTAATTTGGGAATTTACCCAGATTTTGCAGATTCAGGCCATGTCTCCTCTTGATCTGACGGCTATGAATTAATTCGGGACTTTACCTGGAGTCCACTGATTCACGCCACATCTCCTCTTGAACTCCGATGGCTCAGATTCACTTTGGGTGATCTGACACCTCAGATTTACTTCGGAATATCTGATGATTCAAAGTGACTTCGGTTGATCGAACGATTGATATTTTACTTCAGCTCTCCGACTCTCTAGGATTCAAAAATAACAATTCTTAACTAAGAAGCTCCAATGAAATTTACCTGGTGCTTGCGATTTGTTGACAAGTGTCCCCTCACAGATCGACGACTCTCGATACTTCGGTTATTCAAGCTTCGGAAATCTGAATCCTCAACTAAGAAGCTCCAGTGCAATTTACCCAGACCTCGTGATCTATTAACACGTGTCCCCTCACAGATCAACGGCTCTCGATCCTTTGCGAGTGATCCAACAACCATTGTCGCTCCTCCTCCTGAGTTTCTAACTTGCTCTGACTTAGAAGGTTTTCTAAGTGTTCAAAGGCCTTGACCCTTTCTCCTCCTATGGGTTCATCTCTTGGAATTCGTCTGCACGCCTGAAAGTGATATCTCTTTTGAGCTTGATCCCCTTGAAAAATTCTCCTTCCCATGCATTCCTTTTGTTTCAAGGATCTAGTCAAACTTAGATCAAAAGTCAACGATGATTGACGATTCAAAGAAATTGCGGGGCCCCAACATGCGTTCTCTTTATCAAGAGTTTGACCTCCGCAATTTAGAAAGTTCTCGCCCAACTTGGTCTTAACCGGAGTCGTTGATCTTCCAACCCGACGAGATCAACGACGTTGGTAAATTGCAGGCCTAAAACTAGCGCATTCACTAATCTCACCTTCGTGCTCCGCAATGATTCCCCACCCTACATCTCCATTCATATATCTACTATTTGTAGTGATTGTGGGTTTCAACCTCTGCCATCAGGGGAGTGCTCGCTCAACTCTAGTCTAATCCTATTCTTTGACCTTCCATTCATGACGATATCAACGATGTAGGTTGATCGCGGCCATGAACTAACATGTCCGCTATCAGGTTCTTAAGTTATGGGTAGTTATGGTAACTTGAATATCGTCTACCTCCTAGATCTGACGGTCGGGATGGTTCCTGGGAATCCTCAAATCTAAGGTTCAGAGTTAACTTCGCTTTCCTTCCTGAGACTTGTTAGCTCTGAAATACTTAAGAGATTTATGTTCTTTCTCTTGAACTTAACGCTTGGAAGAATCCTTCTACACACCCTTTATGCTCATTCCTCAACTCTAGAGCTTAAGTGGTTATTGGTCTCTGCCTACCTCGCAGAGAGCCTATGAATACGTGCACTATCTCTCCTAAGATTTAATAGACTCCCTCATCCAAGGGACTCCAAACAACTAGGAGTGTCGACATGCGTACATGAAACTGTGACCAAGATTGACAAACTAACAGTTTGTGGATCTAGTTTGAGTCACCACAGGGCACAACATTTATGAATACAAAAAATGTCCAATTCATATAGTGTCTTACTTAAATACACAATTTAAATAGGAATGTAGAGATATAGTATAACCATTAAGAAAACATACACATCCTCGGGACCATCATAGTATATCCCATTTCATTACATAATTACATCATAATTTCACAGGGTATGAGAATACTTATCTATTACAAGTTTCATCCAACCAACTAACTGTGGGTGTGCACCTTTCCACCCACCATAGTCTCAAAGGCATTCATTCTTAGCACTCTGGCCACCCCCATGCCAAGCCATGATATCACTAGGGAATTTCCACCATTTCTCAGAGAAAATCTCTCTATCACAGCAACCCTACAAGGTTTATTAGATGCTTCCTCAGCATCCAACTCACGTTCGGGTCCCCTAGGATGTGTTCTCCGCATTTCCTTTGGGTTCACACATATCCCTTATGAGATTGTTCTCCCCCCCCCCCGTGTCTCCCCTCTTATTGTCTATGTATGTGTTAGCGATAAATGTTGTCATGAGCTCGAGAGCATTCGGGTCTGCAAGTTGCACGAAATGATCAAGCGCAGCACAGGAGAATCCCTGTTTTTCCAAGTAGCAAGTCAAGCGAGTGGGCAAAATGTCATCGGCAGCGTCTAAGGTCTATTTTTGCGAAGAAGATCGACGGTTGGTGGGTAATTGTAGTCAGTCGAGTCACGCCAAGTATAGCGCAGATGTTGTTAAAGAGGTGAATGGTGTCAGCCGTCGGATCGGTAGAAGAATAGATCTGGACTGTTGGTTCGGGAGCAGACGCTTTTCATGAGATTACCCACATCGGGGACTCGGGCATCGGAGGTTGGAAGAATAAGTCATTCGACTTCATGAGCGGTGAAGTGGCGAGAAGATCAGAACTGTCCATTGAATAGGACACGTGTCAGAGATCAAGGGATCTCGCGAACTCGGAAGTTCGCAGGGTAAAGGCCCAAACATTTGGTACTCCAAGTCACGAAGGTGCGAGGAGCGAGAAGAGGATAGTTTTTGGATCCGCACATGGGATCGTGCATTGGAGTCTCGTAAGAAAATACCCAAGGAATTGGCCGCGAGGATCGTGAGTTTGTGAGGTTGCGAGATTTCGACCGTTGGAGGACAGGTGGCCATAACAAAGCGGCGAAGTGGAATACAGGTGGCAGAAGCCCTCGGGATCTCGCTGCAAGAAGTCCCGAGGTATTGGCATTAGGATTCACGAGTTGCGAAGTGTCGAGGTTCATGTGAACGTGTGGCAGAGCATAAGGTGGGACCGCATGGTCGATGGGTGGACACGCGTTGGCTGGAGATAAAGTCAGCATTCGGTTGAATTCTCACATCTCAGGGACTCACGAAATAGGGGGGTGAAAACTCGACGGTTCAACTAGCGAGATTGCGAGGTGGCGAGGACCCGGGCCCACAGTATTGTCGAGATGATCAAGGTCGTCCATCTGAAGCGGACACGTGGTGCACGATTAAGCTCCTCGCCTCCTTGCCCTTTGTGACTTTGAAGATCGAGGACCAGCCTCCTCCCAGCCGTGAGACGCGAAGTGCTGAGGGCATCTGAGACTCGGGCCCACCGTCTTGCCGAGAAGATCTCAGCCGTCCATCTAAAGCGGACACCTAGCGCGAGTAGAGCCATCTTGGCGCTTCGCCCATCGCGACTCCAACTCGGAAAAAAGTAGCTTCATTATTTTTCAAGGTGTGAGGTGCCGAGATAATCTTGGGCTCAGGCCCACGGCATCTCCAGGAGAAGTAAGAACCATCAGATCAAAAAGGCCGAAGCGCTGAGTTCAGTTACATAGAGGATCATCGCAGTCTCCAAGCGCCATCGGATCCGATCTCCATATTGTTTCTCGCCTGAAGCAAATGATGACAAGAGGGGGTAGTTGAGACTTCCTCTCATTAATTAAGAGAGGGAATGGAGGTTCTGGAAAGCCGTCTGCCCAAGGAGGTCCTGTGTGTCAATTTTCCTAGAGAGGCCATGCTGGAGTCCTCGACTCAATAGAAAAGTCTGCACACACTAGCCCAGCACTTAATGGCTCAGCTACTCTCCTTACAAGAGCCATGCTTAGTTAAGATGGTGCTTAAAAGAAAACATCAGTACAAGTTTGACTGAAGGGACACCCGGCTTTGAGTGACTGTACACGCCTCTGTGAGGTGAAGTTTCCTGAGTATATAGACTCAGTTTTTGTATTTGGTAAGTATCGATGGTTGAGCAGAGCTCCTGGTTGTAAAGTTTTAATGAAGCACTGTTATTCTAGTTATGCATGGACTTCTGAGACTTCTTGCCTTATGAACGCCAATTTCTTTACATCTTTGTTATACTGTGTTAGAGCAGCTCGGAATTGGAGGATCCAGTCGAGTTATAGTTGTTATAGGATGATGTTGTAATGGATCACTGTAATAGTTACAATGTCTCTCATCAGTTCTTGTGTTTTTCCCAACGATGAGTGACTTGGAATTGGAGGATCCAGTCAAGTCCCCTTTTAGTTTTCTGAGACCCTGAACCAAGAGGATCTTTTATTTAGAGTCTTTCTTCTGCAAACAACTGAAATCCTGCTGCCCAAAGCTGTTTGTCCACCCTCCCTATCAAGTCTTCCACTTGCTCACCTTTTAATCAACCCGCTGGCTGAAGTTAGGATTCCAGACCTCCTTTGTTCTTTGCGTACCAGATACAGTCCCTGAGTTAGAGCGATGTCTCCTCGAGTCTTTATCTCCATTTGATCATCCCTTTATAAACAAATCATGACATTAAACTGATGGGTGTCGGGTTCTGCTCCTACAAGAAATACAGAAGTGACTTCCGACGCCAACATTTCTAGCGCCACTGTCGGGGATGAAGTTGAAGATTTTCCCTGGGAAGAACGACATTGAGCCTCTGATTCTGAAGGTGCCTCAGAAATCATAGCCCTTAAAGATTGCTACTGTGCACCTGGCGACTCCACTGTGGCGACTCCATTGTTTCCACATCACTGTTTCAGCTGTGACTATTGTTGGCACACCTGAAAGCTGACCCAGAGGAGCTTTCTCAAGAAGGTTTCAGTGGCTGCTTTCTCAGCCTGAGAAGCTTCCTGGGGTAACGACAATGTTAGGATCTGGCCTTTCATGGTGAGAAAGGACCAGACATATTCGGAGCTGCACATCTTTCACCTGGCGACTCCATGGTTCAAGGATCGATTGACGACTCCACTGGTTCGATATGGAGAAAATCCTTGCTCGCAGGTTTGCTCCTTTTAATTTTTCTGCTATTCCTAGTTTTCCTAATGTTGTCCCCTCTCTGGATGAATGGGGTGAGTATTTTCCCATATTTGGAAAGTGTGAAGAGGAAAACCCTGCTCAGCACCTCAGTGAGTTTCATGAACTCATGCGTCAGTGGGAGATACATCATGAGGATGTGTTACTGAAGATGTTCATGTTCTCATTAACAGGGGATGTGCGTAAATGGTACCATTCTTTACCCCCTGCTATCATTTCTTCACTCCATGGATTCCATGCAGCTTTCACCGCCTATTTTCAGAGGCTATATTCCCCTGAGTTAATTTGTCATAATTGTTGTGAGGGATACCACAACTCTATACAAGAGAAAGTTGTTTCTGACGTAAGTTGTGGGGAGGATCCTAATGACCTGGAGCAGATCTTAGTCCTTTCTCCTCCCCATTCATCTACATCTAAGGCAAGTTATGAAAGTGATGAAGTTCCCGGGGAGGAGGATGGTGCCCTGAGTAAGTTGATGGAGCAAGTGAAATATCTCTCTGCCCAATTAGAAGGGTTGAAATATGAAGACTGTGCAGAGGATTTTCCATTCCTTGAGGCAGACGCTCTGAGCAACTCTTTTGAAGAGATTGTTGAAGATTTATTAGATGAGTTGGCATCTACCCCCGATGAGCTTGCTGTCTCAGATCAAAGCAATGAAGAGGTAGTTGTGGAAGAGGATTGCTCTCTTTTCCTGCACGAGATTTCCCACGATGCGTTTACATTCGGGGTCGAAATGGAGGAGCGGGGGATAGTTCCATTTCTGCAAGTTGGAGAAGATTTGTTCCCCCGTGACTTCGATGATTATCTGGAAGAGGAGCAGCAGAGTCCGACATCACATTTTGCTTGTCAGAGCAGCCAGACCATTTATGACAGTTACGGATTAGAGTCTGAGCTCGATATACTAGATTTCCAAGAGCAGGACGCAAAGCCTTATCCTCTGCTTGCTAAAGAAAATTATCGCGAGGAAATCAACCACCTCAGTCTTTCTGGAGATGCTGAGTAGTACGAGAAAAAACAGAACCACCCCATGGTCCCTATTTATGATGAATACAAATCGGACCTGGGGGAGACCGAACCAGAGGAGCAGAATATTTCCTGTCCAAAGCCAGTCAGCAAACATAACCACCCCATGATCCCTATTTACGATGAATATGAATCGGATCTAGAGGAGAGCCAACAAGAAGAGGGGCAGTCTGCCCTTTGTTTAGAGCCAGTCAGTGAGAAGCTACCGCCTGAGATCAGTGAGCCTGCTTCAGTTAATTCACCCGCCTGTGCTTATCAGAAATATTCAGCCACGGGTGATCAACTGTGTAGCAGAGGAGGGTGTCTATCCCCCATTTTCTAGAATTTTCCACTCATTCCATGACCTTGTCTGCAAGTACATGGAGTGGCATTTCCCCTATGCCTTGGAGCCACCCTATTTCATCTCAACTCCAGCCTATAAGGAGGAGTTGAAGAGTGTAACCATCTTGCTGTCACGGCTACACCATCTGCTGATGATCATTGACAGAAGGAAGGAGCTTCTATCCAGGAAGCTACTTGAATGGCTATGGTGGAAATCTGCTTTCAGCTAGCCCCATGTGAAATATTTCATTAGAATTAGGATTTTATATAAATAAGCTTTTTTCGAGCATGTATTTTATTTTGTTTTGCTTTATTTTTCGGCCTATATTTTCAGAAGCGGGATGTTTTGAGCTTGACTCCATAGCCCAACAGCAAGGCACTGAAGCTGTGGAATGAGTTCTTAGAGCATCACAGGGATGACTCTATCCCCCATGGAGCCTAATGTTAGCGATAAATGTTGTTATGAGCTCGAGAGCATTCAGGTCTGCAAGTTGCACGAAATGATCAAGCGCAACACAGGAGAATCCTTGTTTTTCCAAGTAGCAGGTCAAGCGAGCAGGAAAAATGTCATCGGCAGCGTCCAGGGTCTATTTTTGCAAAGCAGATCAACAGTCGGTGGGTAATTGCAGTCAGTCAAGTCACGCCAAGTATAGCGCAGATGTCGTTAAAGAGGTGAACGGTGTCAGCCATCGGATCGGTAGAAGAACAGATCTGAACTGTTGGTTCGGGAGTGGACGCTTGTCATGAGATTACCCACATCGGGGACTCAAGCATCGGAGGTTGGAAGAATAATTCATTCGACTTCACGAGCGGCGAAGTGGTGAGAAGATCAGAACCATCCATTGAAGAGGATGTGTGTCAGAGATTGAGGGATCTCGCGAACTCGGAAGTTCGCAGGGTAAAGGCCCAAACATTTGGTACTCCAAGTCGCGAAGGCGCGAGGAGCGAGAAGAGGACAGCTATTGGATCCACACGTGGGATCGTGCATTGGAGTCTCATAAGAAAATACCCAAGGAATTGGCTGCGAGGATCGCGATTTTGCGAGATTTCGACCGTTGGAGGACAAGTGGCCATAACAAAGTGGCGAAGTGGAATACAGGTGGCAGAAGCCCTCGGGATCTTGCTGCAAGAAGTCCCAAGGTATTGGCATTAGGATTCACGAGTTACGAAGTGCCTAGGTTCGTGTGAACGTGTGGCAGAGCATAAGGTGGGACCGCGTGGTCGACGAGTGGGCACGTGTTGGCTGGAGATAAAGTCAGCATTTGGTTGAATTCTCGCATCTCAGGGACTCGCAAAATAGGAGGGTGAAAACTCGACGGTTCAACCGGCGAGATTGCAAGGTTGCAAGGACCCAGGCCCACAGTATTGCCGAGATGATCAAGGTCGTCCATCTGAAGCGGACACATGGTGTGCGATTAGGCTCCTCGCCTCCTCGCCCTTCGTGACTTTGAAGATCGAGGACCAGCCTCCTCCTAGCCTTGAGACGCGAAGTGCCAAGGGCATCTGAGACTCGAGCCCACTGTCTTGCCGAGAAGATCTCAGCTGTCCATCTGAAGCAGACACCTGGCGCGAGTCGAGCCATCTCGGCACTTCGCCCATCGCGACTCCAACTCGCAAAAAAGCAGCTCTTTTATTTTCCGAGGTGCGAGGTGCCGAGAGAATCTGGGGCCCAGGCCCACGACATCGTCAGGAGAAGTAAGAACCGTCAGATCAAGAAGGCCGAAGCGCTGAGTTCAGTTACATAGAGGATCGTCGCAGTCTCCAAGTGCCATCGGATCCGATCTCCATATTGTTTCTCGCCTGAAGTAAATGATGACAAGAGCGGGTGGTTGCGACTTCCTATCATTCATTAAGAGAGGGAATGGAGGTTCTGGCAAGCTGTCTGCCCGAGGAGATCCTATGTGTTGATTTTCCCAGAGAGGCCATGCCAGAGTCCTCGTCTCAACAGAAAATTCTACGCACGCTAGCCCAACACTTAATGGCTCAACTACTCTCCTTACAAGAGCCATGCTTAGTTAAGATGGCGCTTAAAAGAAGACATCAGTACGATTTTGACTGAAGGGACACCCGACTTTGAGTGACTGTACACGCCTCTGTGAGGTGAAGTTTCTTGAGTATATAGGCTCAGTTTTTGTATTTGGTAAGTATCGATGGTTGAGCAGAGCTCCGGGTTGTAAATTTTTAATGAAGCACTGTTATTCTAGTTATGCATGGACTTCTGAGACTTCTTGCCTTATGAACGCCAGTTTCTTTACATCTTTGTTATACTGTGTTAGAGCTGCTCGAAATTGGAGGATCTAGTCGAGTTGTAGCTGTTATAGGATGATGTTGCAATAGATCACTATAATAGTTACAATGTCTCTCATCAATTCTTGTGTTTTTCCCAATGCTGAGTGACTTGGAATTGGAGGATCCAGTCAAGTCCCCTTTCAGTTTCGTGAGACCCTGAACCAAGAGGATCTTGTATTTAGAGTCTTTCTTCTGCAAACCGCTGAAAACCTATTGCCCAAAGCTGTTTGTGCACCCTCCCTATCAAGTCTTCCACCTACTCACCTTTTAATCAACCCGTTGGCTGAAGTTAGGATTCCAGACCTCCTTTGTTCTTTGCGTACCAGATACAGTCCCTGAGTTAGAGCGATGTCTCCTCGAGTCTTTATCTCCATTTGATCATCCCTTTATAAACAAATCATGACATTAAACTGATGGGTGTCGGGCTCTGCTCCTGCAAGCAATCCAGGAATGACTTCCGATGCTAATAGTATGTATCTTACCTTCCCTCCTCTGGAAGGTTTTTCGACCTGTCATGTTCCTTCTGTCAAAAGGAAGCTCGGTTCTGCAAGTCTCTGTGGTACTTCGAGCTGTCATCCTGCAGCTAGACCATGCTTCCATTCATGGGGGTGGTTGATGATTCAACCACTGGTCCTTTCTTTATTAACTGGTCTATTTCCTCTAGATATATCATGGCTCATACTTCAAGGCTTCACCCCCATAGTCAGTTATTGGAAACTCAAACAATAATACATTTACACTGTCCACATCCCTTAGCATGGTAATCCTATTTTATGATCAATTACATGTTAGGGGAAACAGGGGTGTTACAGAGTCCGTAAAAAAAAACCCTGCATGCTTCAATGCTCTACTGAATTATTCCCATTCAGCTGCCTCTGATCCCATGAGTCCCATATCCAGAGATGATTTCCATTGAGCCCATAATACCCCTTGAGTACTCAGTGCTACTATTTGATACAGAAAGTGGTAGCCTCTTCCCTAAAGAGAATCTATGAGACCACCAGATAAGTAGGACCTAATTCCCAACCCCTAGATCATGTCCTCTCCAAGACGAATATCCATGCATGTTTCTAGTTTCCAAGCTGACCAATGTGTCACAATATGAAAGGATTTTAGTAAACATCTCCATATATTTGAGACATTTCGAGTTCTAACTGTGGGTTTTCTAAGCCAGGAAGACATTGAGGTGGAGGATAAGTACTTATCCTTAATAACTCGATTCCAAAGGCCATCCTTTGTTGGGAACCGCCAAAGAGTGTTTGTTGCCAACACCCTACTGAGCCAATACAAATTTTTTAGGCCCCAGCCACCAAAATATTTTGTCTTGGCTAGATCCTCCCATTTGCACAGACACACCCTTACTAACTTTCTACAACTCGACCACAAAAAAATATACATCAACTATCTAATATTGGCCAGAACCAAGTTGGGTATATTTGCAATCCCCTACCAAAAGACGGGTATACTCTTGAGAATAGATTTTAACATAACTAACCTTCCTCCCAAGGTCAACCAACGATGACACCACAATCCCATCCTGCATTCAAATTTTTTATCAACCATCTCCAATCATCCGCCCAATAATTTTTAGGTTTTATGAAGTAACCCAGGTAATGCAATCTTGCATCCAAGTCAACAAAATTATAAGGAAAAATAACTTTATAACCATCCAATTCCTGATCGTACAAACCCAAGTGAAGCATAGAGGATTTATGCAGATTTATAAGCAGTATGATGGCTTTGCAGAAAAGGGATAAAATAGATTTGATCTCCCTCTAGTCAGATACCCGTGCTCTAGACATAATAAGCACGTCATCCACGAACAATAAAAAATGCACTTAAGAAGTCTTGAGGTCTTGACCCCAGCGAGTTTGCCTTCAGTTTGAGCCTGCTTGAGCATTAAGCTAAGGCCTTCCATCACCAAAATGAATAGTAAGAGAAATAAGGGGAAACATTGACATAATTTGTTTCCACTATTGAAAAAGTTTGTAGATTCACCATTTATCAGAACACTAAAAAATGTTGTGGAAACATAACTCGTGATCCAATTTGTGACTGATAAACCCAAACCAGTTATTAGGAGAACCAGTATGAGATAGTACCAATTAACATAGTCATAATCCTTTTGTAGGTCCATTTTCAAAACTAATGCTTTCAGGTTTTTTTTTTTTTTATACTGTGGATGAATTCTTGGGCAGTGCCCACCGCATCCAAGATCTTCCTTCCTTTTAGAAAACCCATTTGTTCCATTGAGATGGCCTTGGACAATAAAGGCTTTAATCTATAAGCTATGACCTTTGTAATGATTTTATAAGCTATATTGCTCAAAGCAATAGGCCTAAAGTCCCCGAAACTCATAGCCTTACCACCTTGGGGATAAGACTAATAAAGGTCAAATTTAGTGATCTTACCATTGTTCTAGATCGCCTAGACTCCTCCATGGCTTCCAAGACCTCATTCCCAATCAGATCAAAGTGTTTAAGGAAAAAATACATCGTCCACTCGTCTAGACCTGGAATTTTTTCCTTTGAAAATGTCTTCAGAATTAATTTTATTTACTCTTTAGTGCAATGTTTCTCAAGTTCCTGAACATCTATTTCCGTAAACATATTTGGGTAGAAACATACTGCTTCCACCTGGTGAACAATTGTATTCTACCCAGCCTCATCATAGAAAATTTTGAAGTGTTTCATAGCTTCTTCTTCAAGTTCTTCCTTTCCTGGATGGCCTACTCCATTTTCATCCTTTATCTCCCAAATAGTATTCATGTTCCTACGAAAGCTTGCATAATGATGAAATAAATTTGTATTCCGGTCTCCCTTCTTAAGCCAAATAGCCCTACTTTTTGTCTCCACATTTCTTCTTACATTAACATATGTTGTTGTCTTTTTTCTTCTAGATATTTGATATAGTTGTCCATTTTCACTGGGGCGGTCATTTATGCTTTTGAGTTATAGGATTTCTCTAGTTGCATCTCTAGTTCTCCAAGCTCCTAAAGTCTTTGCCTCTTTTGCTCTTTCTCCCATGAAATTACTTTGTTATTTATATTTTTTAGTTTCCATACCAATGTTCTCATCGGGAAATTTTCTGAGTCAAACTCCGTCGACTTCCACACCCACTCAACAAAGTCTTTAAATCCCTTCTCGTCCAACCAGAATGAGTTTAGTTTAAACAGATATGATTTTTGTCTCTGTCCCTTATCGAACTACAAAATAATCGGTGCATGAACTGAAATGTAAGGGTAGGTCACCCATGATTTGTATCTCCCTACTGACATAACCAGGTCCTCTAAAATTAACACTCTATCTAGTCTCTTTTCTATGCCTTTTGGGCTGCCTCTTCCATTGTGCCAGGTTGGATCCATATGTATCAAAACTATGTACACCAACCCAAAGTCTTGTAGTATTCCTTGAAAGTACTTGGCCATAGGGTCCAATCTTTCCTTAGTGCCCCACACTTCACAATATGACACTTCAAATTTAAGTCACCAACCAGTATAAGGTTTTTTTATGCTAAAATCCCACTGTTTACAACCGCGTCCTAGAAAACTTTCCTATCAGTGCAAGATTCGTAATAGTTTAAAAGAGAAACCGACTGGTTTCCCTCCTGAAGAGTCCCTTTGAGGAAGATTCCAACCATAGTTTCAAAAGGATTTAGTATAGCCTTGGCCGAATTCTAAGCCACACACATATCCCCATACTTCCCCATAGAGTCTACGGTACAATAGTACCAAGTGGGCAGTAGTCTTGACACAAAATCTCTTTCTTTCCCTGCTATCACCATCATTTCTTGTAAAAGAATAATATATGGTAATGTACATGACAGTAATCTTCGGAGGGAGGCAATTGTAGGAGCCCCTCCCACTCCCCTTAGATTTAGGGACAAGATTTTCATTATTTTTCACTAGCTAGGGATTTAAGTCCTCTAAGAGCCCCCAATTCAAAATTTTTGTCTCCTTGTTGTATTATGACACCTATGCTATCCAAAACTTTTTTCCTAGCACTTCTCGTCTTTATAGGAGATGCCTTTGTACCCATACCTCCGCTCCATTGTTCCTTCTTTGAATAGCTCTTTGTGTAGCGGCTTCCTTGCCCCACATCCCTAGGAAGAGGTCCTTCCTTTATAATGTTTACCTTTGTACACCCTTTGAATATCGACATGGGTTTATTTGCTGCTATGTCCTGATATGAAGGGACTAAAGTCTCTATGACATCTCCAAATGAACTCTCCCCTGCTTCTTTCTCTAATCCCCTCAACCTCTCAGTTTCCCTTCCATCCACATCCGATGGAAAATAACGTTTCCCAATACTTATATCAATGGTAGTGTCAGGAAAGTCTTGAGCCCCCAAGTTTTCTATGCCAACCTATTCTCTTAATTCACCCTCCCTATCCAACTCTCTTTCAGGATTCTCAAGATGAGTAGTATCTAAAGAGGGAGTGGTTGAATAACCCACATTGAGGTTTAAGTGAACAATATCCATCACTGATAGAGTATGGAAAAAAGAGGGACAAAGAGATCTTAACTTACCCAACTTAGTGTCCATCCTTGATGCATGCGTATCCACCTCCTCCTTGCCAGAAGTATTGTTTTCACTCCATGTCGGATCCTGAACTAGCGTATCACTAAAATACTCCTTCCTCAGCATCGAATATTCATAATCCTCATTCAGAACCCTTCCTTGACAGACATTTCACAGATCACCTCCTCTTATGCAATATGTACAACAAAAAGGGAGCCCCAAATAATCCAATTTTTGTCCATAAATTTTCTCTCTCCACTCAATTTCTAGGGCTTCCAACAACCCCAGATGAACGTTCATTTCCACCAATATTTTCTCCCATATCCTATCTTCTCCCCTAAAAACATCCTCATCCACTCCTAAAAATTGCCCCAATTCATTTCCTATAGCAGCTAGGGCACCCTCGTTCCAAAGTTGCAGTGACAAGCTAGGTAAAATGACCCAGATATGCCTCAACTAGAAATAATCAATTGTTGGTTTGAAGCCCAATCTCCAGCATTTAAACATGAGACTACTTCCCTTTAAGACCCAGGTTTCCTGTAATATCTTCACAGAGCCCTCTGGTGTTTTGAACATGAAGCATATCCATCCTTTTGTTAAGAAAACAGTCTCTAGGCTATACCCAACCTCTTCTTCCTTGTGTTTTCCACCCACCCAACAACTCATTGTCTGTTCATAGTCCTATAATAGAACCTTCCCACCAGTGCACACCTAGCCAAGTTGCATGTTTCTTCCAATCCCACATCATCCCCAAGCACCATCTTCCTCCTACCCTTTCTTGGTTTCCAAGGTTTCTTTTCCTTCCTTTCCCACCCATTTATCTTTTGTAGTGTGCATTGCTATGTTGGGTTATATTGAGAAGTTTCCCCATAAAGTTCCCTACCTCCTCATGATACCCTTTGCAAGGCCCCTATCACAGTTGTATTTCAGGTTTTTGGTCTCGTTCCTTCAAGTGTGGTCACACCTGCATGGAGGTTTTCACCTGCTTCTCCCTATTTCATGGGTTGCACCTCTACACACTCATCGAGGATTATCTTGTCTGAAAATTTGTAGCCCCTTTCCCTGACACTTATGTATTTTATTTCTTTGTCCCCGTTGAATTGCCTAGCTTGCCTCCACAACTCCTCATCCTCCAGACACATTAATGCACCTATCACCCCTTCCATTTAATGATTATCATTTCCCAACCACCCTTTAACTGTTCTAGGAACACCGTAATCATCCAGAATTTAAACCCACTAGAACCCTATAAACTCGTAGCTTAGCCAACATCCCATCCACTTTAGGACCCCCCAAACCCACTTAATGAATCACCAATTTACTGTATTATAAACTTTGGTGTAATCCTAGCATAGGATGTCATCTCCATTTACTGATCAAACCAATTCCAACCTCCATTAACGTTTATAGGTTGAACCATCATTCACGAAGTAAAAGATACTTTGTGGTGAATTTTATGCCTCTTTTGTATGCCATCATTATCAATAACTTTTTTACCTTAAAAGAATAATTTTGATAAAAAATAATAATGTAAAATTTCTAACTCTTCACATAAACAACATTATAATTGAGTATTGGTAAATTTAACCAATCAAATTATTTAATCAAATTATTTATTATTGGCATGGAGAAAGTGAAGAGTCATCACCACAATGCAAAAAATAAAATACCATAACAACACAACACAAGCCAACCCATCATACATACCATGTATGATGGGAGAATAAGATCAAAGGTAAGGAAGGGGGTTCAATATTATACACGAAGTATTTTATTTCCTATTATGATTTAATACAAATAATAAAGTATGAGGCTTATCAATTAGGGTTATTTTTTAATTTTGTTTTTACTTTTCTTATCCTGGGATTAGTGGTATATAAGTGGAAATTTGAATGAAAGTACATCTATTCAATGTAAATTTTGATTTTTTTTTTCTTATTAGCTCTACTTCATCACTTAAATTAGTGATATTTGTATAATTTATTTTTATAATTTAGAGTATAATTCCAAATATCATATGAAAAAAAATTCTATGAAGCTATGCAAGTTATGTATTGTAGAAATATATTAAATTTACTTATAAGCATTTGAATAATGTATAAGATAATTGAAAATTTAAGATGAAATCATTAACTTTACAATTAAATTTATTTATAATGATTGGAATATATATATATATATATATATATATATATATATATATATATATATATATATATATATAAGTTCATAGTCAAGCTAGACATCAAATTGGTGTATGAGATCCTTTTATTTGTGTGACAAGGGATTTTTTTTATGTGGTAATTTGACTATTAAAATTTATGAAGGTATACATATCCTACTCCCTTTTTTATTTGAATTTGTAAGAAGAAATACATCCTTTAAACCATTAGACCACTCAAATTATATATATATGAAAATAATCAAAATAAAAATTATATAAATAATATTTTTTTATTTAATTTAGAAATAAATTTGTAAATTTGATATTGATTTTTGTTTTTAATGTGAGAATGATTACAACAATTATATAAACATTTTCTTTATCGAACGTAGAGTTAAAATTAATTTATGACTCCTATATTTGTTTTTTTTAATGAAAGTTAATGTTCATATGATTAAAGCGTTCTCTTTCTTGGAAGCACTTTCGGTGTGAAATGTGGTTGCAAGCTTTCAAAAATATTATGAGGGTGTGAATCTTTATTATGTAGATAAAGTTCTCTTATAGAAAATGTGGACAAGGATAAAAAAACGAGTTTGAATTTGAGGAAATTGAGATGAAATGTAAAGTATATGATATAAATAGTAAAAGAAAATGGAGTTCTTATTTTAGGTTTTTTCATTACATCATATTAGTATTAGTCAATATAGTCTATTGTTATCTTGTTGGGATGAGGTTATAAGTGCACAATGTGATAGGTGGGATGAGATGGAAGTGGGTGGAATGCACTGAAACTCCACTTTGTTGGAAACACAAAATAAGAAAATATAACATGGAGGGGGTTGATAGCAATGTTCATGATGTCTATGAAATTCATTTTTATTTATCACCTCATTCTCAAGGTGACACTTGTAAATTGTAATTGTTAGTGATAGATAAAATCCAGTGTATCACCCTTCAACATCGTTTTCATCTTTTACTAAATGGGAATGAATTTCATAGCGAATGAATATTCATGATAGATTAACAGGTGATAAAGAAATTATGATGTTATTAATTTTTTATTTAAAATTTTACTATTAAAATATGATACAAAGTGTATCTATAACTTTCAAAATTTATCATTTTATTATAAATATTAATAAAACAATATAATAATTATATAAATACACATGAAATTTATAGATAATAAAATTTAAAAATTTATCATATTATTATAAATATTAATAAAACAATATAATAATTATATAAATAAACATGAAAGAAAGTTATAGATAATAAAATTATTAATATGAAAAAATAAAAATGATATGACAAGTGACTTAATAATATTTATATATTTTAAAATCATCAATTCATATGCTATTATTATTGAATGAATAAAATGGTGTCAAGCACATATTATGATTTCCGACCATATTTTGATGTATTATTTCCATTAATATTATGAATTATTAGTTTATTATTTTGCATTATGTTGAATGATGTCAATAATTAGATGTAATTTTAAAAAAAATTGTTAAAAGAATATTATAATATTAAAATTTGGTTACACTTAAATTATACAATAAACTATCACAAAGTTAAAAAAGCTAAAATATAATATTTATATTTTAAAATATTTTAAAAATACAAAATTATATTTTAATAATTATATTGACTCTTAATTCCTTTATATATATATAACAATAATACTACTTTGCAAAACATTAATAGTTTTCGAGGGGGGACAAAGATAATGCGTGCATGATACACATCAAGGCAAACATGATGATACAAGCATTAGGCAATGCATCTAGATTCATATGTCATATACATACTTTATATTTAGTAATGACGTTGATATGACATACACATTTACAAGGACAACGACTAACTTTGACCTGCACATTATAAAGTTTTTCTCTCACACATATATATGTGTGGGGGGTTTGAAGGGACATGTATAATATGTTGTCTAAATGTGCATATTATAATTAAATATAATTTTTTTCAATATTTTTTATTTTACGAAATAATTATTTAATATTTTAAATATTTAAAAAATAATATAAAGAAAACGAAAGTATAACTTTATATAATGTTTAATTTTATTTGATTATTATGACAAATTAAATTTATTATTTGAGGGTATTTGTTAGTAAATGATTCGGTTATTGATTTTTATTACGATGATGAGATTTAATTTTAATTATGGTTGAGTAAATTTGAGAATGATGAATTGGTTAACTCAAATTCATGTGATGTTTAGATAAATATTTTATTCAATGATATGATGAAAATAATAATAATGATAAATTTATTGGATGATTTTTTCATGAGACTTTTTTTTTTTTCCATGTAAAAAATTTTCTCGATATTATAAGGAGTATAAGATCGTTTACAGTGCAGAGTCTAAGGGATGATCTCAGTGAAGGCGACCAGCGCATCAAAGCTGCCAATAAAGAGACAATATAAAGTTGCCAGCGCAGCTGAGAGTAATTCCTGTTACAAAACTGTCAATAGAACCAGCGCTATTGAAGGAAATGACAAATACTTTGGAGCATCCAAAATATAAGAGGCAGGGCGCAAGAAAAAATCAATTCCAGGACTTCGGACAGATGCACCCCGACACAGTCTTTTAAAAAAACAGTAAGCCAGGATTATCCTGAGAAGAAAACCTAGCCATAAGGTGAGTGGCGAAGCACATGTTGAAAACGGTGACAACAAACTCACCCGTGAATAGAAATTTAGATCCTAATTAGAATATGGATTTTTCTAAATTAGAATATGGATGTTTCTAAATTAGAATATGGATTTTTTCTATTTAATTGTATGCCCGTAGAGGCTGAGAAAGTGACTGAGAAGTGTGAGGATTGAGATCCGTCTGTAATCTCCATTGGCTGAATAATAAGATGACCGATACCTATGCTTGGTGGACGTAGCCCAACTTTTGGGTGAACCACGTAAATTGTTGTGTCTTTGTTGCTTGCATTTGTATTGTTTGTCTTATTGGTAATTGTGTTTTCCGCATTAACAATTACAACAAGTGGTATCAGAGCTCAGGAGCTCAAGAGCCGAGGAGGACGCAGATTGGAAGAAGCCGAGGCCACGTTAGAATCGCTGTTGAATTTCTCATTTTCTGGCATCAGCGCTTGGATATCATAGCACAGGGCGCGCCGGCGCTGGACAGCAGATTAAGGGTGCGCGCCAGTGCTGGAGACAAGGCATAAGGACGCGTTGTTAAAGAAAATCGTGGTTTTTAAAAGAGAGCGCCGGAAGGAGAGCCAGCGCTCATCTTACCAGCATCTGGGAGCGCCAGCCTCTCATGTACTTACGCGAATGTTCAAATTTTGGGGGCAGCGCCCACTAACTCCTCCAAAGGAGCGCTGAAGAAGTAAGGAGCGCTCCCCCCTTATGAAAAGAATTTCATATGAAATTTGTTTTTTATAACATTAAAGGTACCTTCAATATTTTTTTGAAAGGAAGATTCGTATGA
>ML780855.1:829240-844773 GCA_009831015.1 Picea engelmannii | reverse complement strand
ACTGTCGAAGGCCTTCTTTAGGTCAATTTTCAAAATCAGGGCCTTTAGATTTTTTAGTTTAATGGAGTGTATGCACTCGTGGGCCGCTCCTATTGCATCTTGGATTCTCCTGCCCTTTAAGAAACCCAGCTGTTCAGCAGACATACCAGTTTCAAGGTAAGGTTTCAGGCGGTTTGAGACTTGGAATGTTCTTAATGTAGATATTACTAATAGTTTTCTTAGTGCTTGTAGGAAACTATAAAAGTGTGTTGATGTGGAAAACCATTGGCAAGAATTGGAACTCCAGATTGAGTTAGGAAGTAGAAATTAAATGATGAAAATGTTTTATATTATTGATGTAAATGATGAAAAATATTAACAAAATGGTTTAGTGAATGCAAACACAGGGAACATAATTGTCGATTCGATCCACACATGGGTAATTGGGATATATAGAGTTATATTAGGTACTATCAGGAGAGGTGGAGCAGTGTTCATGGTCCCACCTATTAGCACTCCTACAGTTGTCAGAATTGAAAAGTATAGGACATTTTTACTTGACGATTGCATGTTGCCCTAAGGGTAGACCACAAGATGGATCACTCATGGGGACCAACTAAGGAGCACACAATAAGTTGCAAGCCTTATTCCTCAGTATCCATCAGTCTCTCAATAAGAGCAATGATGAGATTTAATGGTGTCTCCACTATTGCACCAATTTTCCATTGATCAAAGGTCAGACACTTGAAATTCATGTTCTCATGGCACCCGTGGAGTAAGTCAAATGAGTCCTGAAGGGCATGATGTACATGGAACCCTTCACATCCTTACAAAAATTGTAATGAAAATAAAAAGTGAAAAGTAATTTAATACATAGTAAAAAAAACTATTCTTGCACATTACAATTTAGGGAAAACAATAATTATGTGCCATTCATTTAGAAAAGAGGAACTAAATTAATACTCTAATTAACATTTTGCATTAGTAACCATTTTTAGTAAAGTCAAAGTAAAATAAAAGAATAAGAATAAAAACTTAAGTGATAAATTTGTGTGTGTGTTTAATTTAAACCAATTAATTAATAGGGATAATTCAATTCATGAGAACTCTTAAGTCATCAAGAAGAGTTAGGAAGGAGAATCCTAATTCAATTTGAATTTGTAAGCTAAAAAAAGGGTCGGCTAGAATTAAGTGAAGAGAGTATTAAATAACTAGGCCATGCAAATACTCATTCAACAAAAATAGGAATCTTGGAAATGATTTAGGAAACACCTAGGAGTAAATTTAGGAAGTCAAGGAAAGGTGGGTGAGGGAAATGATTTATTTTTAAATTTTAATTGGTAATTTAGTGCTTACTTATGCATGTGAAATATAGGCACATTTAGCGTATGGTTATGGGTAAGCCATAGAAAACCCAAGATAATGATTGATGATGATGGAGGGGGAGTAAAAGGTATAGGTATGAAGATGTGTGGTGGAAGAATGCTTGATGAACCATGCTCGAGAAAATGTTTCCTTGAGAACCAATGGATACAGTGGTTAGTGACCCATGTATTCCACTGGATGGTAACTTTTTTATATGGACTTCAACAATGTTTATGTTTGCAGGTACAAGAAGATGAATGAGGATGAAGACAGAAGACCAAAAGATTGAAGATCATAGATGAAGAAGATGAAGATGAGACCAGTTCAAAGGACCAAGTGGAATAAAGAAATAAATGGATTACACGTATTCGTTAAGGGGGAGTATGATGAAATAAATCCTACTTGTGATCATGAATAATGTCTAAATAATATGATGAAATTGTAATGATGTGATGCAGAGAGAATCCACCCCCTTCCCGTGAGAGTACATACACAACAACTATTCAATTCTCACACACAAGATGGGGAACACAACTACTCTAAAAATCCTTTTTTTCATTATCAGACCTTAGAGATTCCTCAACGGACATCATGTTGCAACCACTAGGGTTACACATCTGGCATTGTATGTTCTTATGTTGCATGAGCAGTACACAATTTTTTTGATGCATGTAGCATCAGACATGTATTTCTACATAGGCTTGGTTTCTAGCATGCGGAAGTCATCCAAATCCTTCTATCTTGGCAAGTTTACTTTAGTTAAAGGAATTGTTAAAGTAAAGTGATTTAATTATTTAATTATTTAATTAATTGAGTTGTTTAAGGAAATGATAAAAGTAATTAGAATGTAATCTAAATCTCAAGTGACTGTGAGAATTAATCTCAACGGTCAATCACTTTGGATATTAGAAGCAGATTATAACTCATGATTATAAAAGCAACGCTAGGGTGAAGGAGGAAGACACTTGACACTTGACACTTGATACTTGTGTTGAAAGAGTCAACAAAGAGAGAGTTGGATCATGAAGGAATGTGATTCAATATATTGTATAGATGGAGAAGGACTTACATCTAGATATCATACATGGGAGAAGAGAGAACAAAGGTTGTCACAAGTGGGTTTCAATTAGGAAAATCCACATGAAGTGTTGCATCATATGTAGATTTCCTTACAAGATTTGTGTACATATACACAGGCACCGATGGATATGGTTTCATATACGCAGGAACACAATAGAGATAGACACATACATAGTAAAAAACGTGTAGTTCTGGGACATACAACAGACCAGACTTTCCCATATTTTACTGCAGTTGTATTTCTCTTAGTGGGCCATTATCCCTATTACGCGAGCCTTGATTTTAGCATAATAAAATCATTCTCGGCACTAGTTTTCCATCAGGGGTTTTTCCATGGGTATCTACCCAAAAATATTGGTGTTCATGTGTGCATGATTTGGTTTCCAGTTTTTTTTGCTTCCGCTAGATTTATTGAGTTGAATATTTCAACAATGTATTTTTTTTTATGAGCTACTAATTTGATTTGCAATAAGGAAATAACTAGATAATAAGATACCTAGGTGATGGAGTAAGAGGTTTTCAACATTGTATCAGAGTGCATGCTATGAAGAGAAGCTAGATGTTATATCCATAGAAGTTGATAGGAGATCTACCGGATCTACAAGAGATCTTAGCAGATCCATAACCAACAGGAAGAAATTGAAGGACAAATTTCAGGGGAATAGTTGTACTGAGGTACAACTAGGGTTTTACAGTTTTAAGGTGTTGTACATGGGGTTACAGAAGGGACATGTGCATACACATGTGAGTATATTTGGACACAGTCGTGTGTACGCAAGCTACGTTAATCATATGCACGTACACATGTTGGCTTCCTTAAGGGAGGGAGAATACATACACGGGGGTTCAGTTGTGATAAGCGCGTACAGGTTTTTCCAGGATAGTACAGTGGCAATTTCTAGCAGCAGGTTATTTCCAAGGCAATTTATCAGGTCTTAGGGATGACAACAACACTGTTGAGAGTTGAAGACAGATTGGATGGAGTATACAACTTTCTATCTTGGAAAGCAAGAGTAATCTTGGTGTTGAAGGAGTATGACCTTTGGGAGTTAGTGGACAAAGTAGAGTTACTCCACCAATAAATATGGCATCTTTGGAAGCTCATAATAAGAAGGATATCAAAGTAGAGAGGGTTCTCTTGGATTTAGTGAAGGGTCATCTAATTCCTCACCTATCTGAGAAGAAGATGGCCAAAGAGATGTTTGATGCCTTGGTAAGTTTATTCCAGAGAAAGAACATGAATAGAAAGATGGTATTAAGAAATAAACTCATATTGATATAGATGTCTAGATTTGATAATGTTACCATCTATCTCATGAGGATCACATAGGCACGTGATCAAATAGCATCCATAGCAGAGAAAGCAGAGGAAGTAGATCTCATGAATGTGACATTGAATTGTCTTCCCAATTCTTCGCAACCATTTGTCAAAGAAGTTTTCACTTGGGAAAATATCCTATATTGGCAAATACTTTGGGATGATTTCATCTAGGAAGAGACTCGAGAGGAGTCTAAGAGTACAAGAAGGGAGGTAGTGAGGATAACTTGGCTCTTGTCATTAAGAGAAAGAAGGGAAAAGGAAAGAGTTCTAGCAAGAAGGGTAACAATGATGGAGGATCATCACAGCCTGGGAAGAAGAAGGACTCGAGTAAAATCAAGTGCTTCTGATGTCATAAGAATGAACATTATTCATCTTGGTGCCCTGAGAAGAATAAAGGTAAAGGAAAAATGTAGAAAACAACATCAACAAAGACATACATTGATGAGTTTGCAACAAAGTTTGAGAAGGATTAATCATTGGTTTCTTGCCTTTCTACCAACACAATTGCGAGGATTTCTTGGTTCTTGGATAGTGGTGCATCTCGTCATATGAAAGAAACACGAGAGATATTCAACAGTATGACGAAGTGGCACTAAAATCTTCGTGTGAAACTTGGTGATGATGCCAAGTATGAAGTGAAGGGAGAGGGAATAGTCACATCCTAGCTTGAGTCAGGAGGTTCGTTAGATGCCCAAGATGTGCTTTAGGTACTGGGTTTGAAGAAGAATTTTCTTTCAATCTCATTTATGGAGGATAGGGTTTTTTTCGTTACTTTTTAGAGAGGGAAAGTACTCATACGTCCAGAGAAAGATAGCTAGGACAGTGCAATTGTCATTGGGGGTTAAAGAAATCAATTTATACAGGTTGTAGGGAAATCATGTTCAGGATTTGGTACACAAAAATGAAAACCTATGTGATTTTTGGCACAAGAGGTTGGTACACCTACACTACACAACATTGTCGATTCTAAAGGGGATTGTTACAAGTCTTCTAAAATTTATTATTGAGCAGCAAGGAGTGTGCAGAGGGTGTGCACTTGGCAAGAATGCCAAGGCTGCTTTTCCAAGCAGTGAGAGTAGGTCCAAGGGGATATTGGATATTATACATTCATATGTGAGTGGGACGATGTTAGTAGCATCATTACATGGATTGTCATACTATGTGATGTTTATTGATGATTTTTCCAGGAAAACTTGGATCTTCTTTATGAAGACCAAGGATGAGGTCTTCAGTCAATTTTAGGAGTTTAAAGATTAGGTAGAGAACCAAACAAGTAAGAAGAGAAATTTCTTGAGGTTGGATAATAGGGGAGAGTACACCTCCAATGACTTTAATTATTTCTACAAGTAGGCATGGATCAAGAGGGAGATAACATTCTCAAACAACCCTGAACAGAATGGGGTTTTAGAGAGAAAGAATGGGTCCTCCATCGGTTCTTCTAGGGATATGATACATGAAAAGGATTTGCCTATGTTTATATGGGCAGAGGCATGTAATATGGTAGTGTATGTGTATAGTAGGATTCCTCATAGGATATTTGGGGACAAGACTTTGGAGGAGGAATTATTAGGAGTGAAGCCAGAGATAGGACATTTAAGGATATTTTTTTGTTTAATCTACACGAATGTGCCTATGGAGAAGAAGATGAAGTTGGAACCTTTAGGATAGAAGTGTATATTTGTGGGGTATAAAAAGACCTCAAAGGATTACATGATCTTCATTCCAGTATAGAGGAAGACAATTGTGATAAGAGATATTAAGTCCGAGGAGAACTTGGCATGTAGGAGATTTCATGAGTCATCAACAATGATAGAGGATGATGAGTAAAAGGATCCAAAAGATAAGCAACAATCTGTAGTTCAGAATTCAGGTGGGGAGGAGGTGTTTTCCCCTTATAGTCCTATCGGGAGACCCATGTGGCTATTACAAACATTGAAGGATGTTGGTGAGGATCCTAGGAGTGCAGTCAAAGAGCGTAGGCCTCTGAAGAAGTTTCTAAACTATATGGTGCTTATGATTAGCATCATTGATGTTGAGCCTTCCAGTTTTGAGGATGCAACATATTATCAGGTATGGAGGGATGTCATGGTAGAGGAGTGCACCTGTATTATGAGGAATGGTGTTGGGACATAGTACTGAGACTGGAGGGGAAGTCAATTGTGAGTTCTAGGTAGCTCTACAAGATCAAGCATGCTGCAGATGGTAGCATCGAGAAGTTCAAGGTGAGTTTTGTGGTGAGAGGGTTCTCCTAGAAAGAGGGAGTGAACTACGAGGAAATGAGAGGGTTCTCCCAAAAAGAGGGAGTGGACTAGTACGAGGAGACATTTTATCCCATTTCTAGGTATGCTTCTCTTCGAGCAGTTATTTATATTGCTTCAGTTATGATGTGGAGGATAAATCAGATGGATGTGAAAACCAATTTCCTCAATGAGATCATTGAGGAGGAAGTATACATAGAAAAATGTTATGGATTTGAGGTACATGGGAAGGAGTATCATCTGAGTAGGCTTAACAAATCCTTGTATGGACTCAAACATGCACCCTGGGCATGGTATTCCAGGATTGACAGATACTTGCAACGTATGGGCTTTACCAAGAGTGGATGGATCCTAACTTGTACTTCATACTTTTTGGAGAGGATCCTCTCATCTTGGTTCTTTATGTTGATTCTTTATTTCTCATAGGTGCAGAGGATATTATTTCAGGATGAAAAGCATATTTAGCTAGTGATTTCAAGATGAAGGACATTGGCTTGATGCATTATTTATTTGGATTAGAGGTATGGAAGGTATCGAGAGAGATCTCCCTTGGTCAAGGGAAGTACGTTGTAGAGATATTGAGAAGATTCAGGATGGAGGAATATAAACCGATGGCTACACCTATGGTTACCAATTTGAAGAAGGTGATCACTTTAGATTCAAAGTTGGTAGATCCCAGGATATACAAACAACTGATGGGTTCCTTGATTTATTTGGTCAACACCATGAATTTGTTTTTTCCTATGAACACCTTGAGTTAGTTCATGGTGAAGTTGGCAGGTGCATTGGATCACTACAAAGAATGTGCTGAAGTAATTGAGAGGCACAATGGAGTATGTATTGACATATATTAGAGGAGATGGAGTGGAGTTGTAGGGATATACAAACTCAGACTGGGAAGGGAGTGTAGTAGATAAAAAGATCACCTTGGGGTGTTTCTTCAACTTGGGATCAACAATTATTACTTGGTTCAATAGGAAGTAGAATTATGTAGCACTCAATTCAACAAAGGCTGAGTATATGACAATGAGTATGGCCAAATGTGAAGCCATTTGGCTTCACACATTGCTTACATGTTTAGTTAATCAGGAGTTCAAGCCCACAACGATATACTATGATAATCATAGTTGTATCGAACTCTCATAGAATCCATTATTCCATGACAGGTCTAAGCATATTGAGATTAGATACCACTTCATCCATGATAGGATCCAGAAGGGAGCAATCAAGCTTTAATATATTTCCACAGATGAGCAGGTTGCAGATATTCTAACCAAGCACTTGGAGAAAGGGAAGTTTGTGTTTTTCAAAGACAATATTGGAGTGGTGCAGAATACATTCCTTGCTAAGAGGGAGTGTTGATGCATGTGGCATCAGACATGTATTTATGCATAGTCTTGGTTTCTATCCTATGGAAGTCATCCAAAGCCTTCTATCTTGGTAACTTTACTTCAGTTCAAGTAATTATTAAAGTAAAGTGCTTTTATTAATTAATTATTTAATTAATTGAGTTATTTAGGGAAATGCTAAAAGTAATTTGCATGTAATATAAATATCAAGTGAGTGTGATAAGTAATATCAATCATCAATCACTTTGGATATTAGAAATATATTATAACTCATGATTATAAAAGTAGGGCTAGGGTGAAGGAGGAAGACACTTGAGACTTGAGACTTGATACTTGTGTTGAAAGAGTTGACACAGAGAGAGTGGGATCACAAAGGACTGTGAATAAATATCTTGGATAGGTGGAGAAAGAATTTCATCTATAGATAAGATCAATGAGAAGAGAGAACATAGGTTGTCACAAGTGGGTTTCATTTAGGCAAACCCATAAGAAGTGTTGCATTGTATGGATCTTTTTGTACATTATTTTCATACATGTATGCAGGCGTCAGTGGAGACATGTGTGTATATGTAGGAAAATGTTAGGGACATGAACGTACATCTCGAAAAGTGTGTAGTTCTGGGATGTCCATGAGACCTGACTTTGTCAGGTTTGTTAGTTGTATTTCTCTCAGTGGGCCATTATCCCTGTGACGAGAGCCCTAATTTTAGCATAGTAAAATCATTCTCATCACTGGTTTTCCCTCCGAGTTTTTTCCATGGGTATCTACCTAAAAATATTGGTGTTCACATGTGCATGATTTAATTTCCAGTTTTTTTGCTTCCGCTAGATTTATTGACTTGAATATTTCAGCAGTGTAGTTTTTTTTTGTGAGCTGCTAATCTGATTTGCAGAAAGGAAATCACTAGATAGAAATATGCCTAGGTGATGGAGTAAGAGGTTTTCAACAAAGTTTGCAATGAACATCTGCACATATTATCCAATCTGCAACATATTCTCAATCCACAGTCTTCACCCTACAAGTCATTCCTCTCATCTTGCAATCCGCAGTTAGTTCACAACCCAAGGGAATATTATCCCTTCTATGTAGACTTCTCACATCTCACATACCTTATTTCATGCTCTCAGAAACCTCTATGCTCATACAACCAGAGTGTTCCTCTTGGCATCATATAACAACAATCTATCAATGGAAATAACAATAATGATAATATGTTAGCATTGTAAAATGCATTAATTTATTCATCCATGCCCATCTACATAGAACCCTAAATCCAAGCATAGACATCACTCACACGCTTATAATCTCCTAGGAAAAGGAAATGTAATCACCTCCATACATTCCTATGACATCAATCAACACTGCAATAGAAACACAATCTACATCAATACATACAATAACACAGTCATATTACACAACCATATCATTACATAGACTCATTCATACATACGCACAAGGATTAATATGCCAAAACCTAATTCTTTTATTTATTACATACATAATAAACTACAATGATATTACAAGGGCTCCACGACCAACATGTGAGATTACAAACTCATTGGATTGTCAAGACAAAGTCCATGGAAATCTCAACCATTATCCCTTCCTTCCTCACAAGATCTCTCTTGCACACTACTCTGAAAGCTATATTCTATATAATCTACCTCTGATATTTCTTGATGTTGTGTTTATTCACATTCAAAATATGTTCTCCTTCAGCTTCCCATGAGCTTCTCATGCTCATACATATTCCTCTTTATATTTATAGTGCTTCACCTTCCTCTTGAGTTATCTTCATGAAGCATGTGATCAATATTCCCTTGACTTCGTGTCTCCTCTCATTCCTTTTCCCTTTATCCATGCTATAAAAACACGTCAACCCTAAATAAATGTACCCATTCTCCAGTGAGGTGTCCATCCCACTCCACTTCCATTATCTATGATTTTTCATGTTTTCCAACGAGGTTCTACAGACACCAACCACTTCCACAATAACCATGTCACGCTCTGCATCCAAGTCACTATTCCTATAGAAACACATCCCTCCTGTAGTGTTGTGTCCACTCTATAACAACACGTCAATCATGAAGCATGCATCCATCATGTAGCATGTTCCCAAAACTTTCACATAGCAGCTTCGTGTATCAAGTTCCTGTAGAAAATTATGACATCTCTCCTACAATAGCTTCTTGCAACACTGTCACCATCCTGCAACAATATCACTCTTCCATATCCATCCTCATGGCTTGTAGTAACCAATCAAGTTTTGTAGAAACAACCAATCTCCTCCACAAAACTATCACTATCCCACAACGCTGCCACTTCCTGCATCACTATCATTATCATGTAGCATTCTCACTTCCTGCAACATTATCACTATGATCCCGCGGTGTTTTCACTTCCCACAACACTATATAATTTTACAACCATAAATTTAGATCCATAGCCATATTCAACTTGGCATCCCTTGGATGAACTCGATGCTCCTCCATCAGAGACCATAGGTTATTAAAAAAGAATTCCCTTATACTTATGAGGTAAACCATTCACATCTCCATTTTCCCAATGCAACTTTCATCATTGTTGCACTCCCAAATCTACAGTCCTCCATTGTTGTACATTTGATTCTACAAGGAATATAATATTACTCTGTTGCACATTATTTCAACTCATTGTTGCACATCCATTTGCAACAACATAATGAAAATATGGAATTTCCATCTCATTCCCACTATAACTCACCTTTTGGTACTGCTACCATCTCTATCTCTCTTCTTCCTCACCACAAGAATTGGTCAGGTGATCCTCAGTCATGCGTCACCTGCACAACTTGACTTGAGTCACGCCCTATCCAAGACATCCCACTGCCCTTTTTCAAGGAGTGTACAAAGTGCCTTCGGTGCAGCCAAGCACTCATGCTCGAAGCCACAAAACATGGAGTCACATACTTACATGTTACACCTCAGGGGGTGTCAGCGCCCTAGCCTCATCTTTATCCAAATGGCTGATCAGTGCCTCAGACATGCGCTGAAAAGATCTCATCATTTCGACCACATCACCAACTTCTATCTGCTCCTGTCCGACAACCTACTCGTCTCCCTGGGGGTGAGATCCCTCGGGCGTGGATGCTACTGGAGGCATCGCGCCTCCTCCCCTAGCACCCCGTCGTCTACCTCTGCGACGTCCTCTAACCATGATTACCAGCACGAATACAAGTAAACTCAATTAGTAACCTTATAATCAAATCATATCAACGAAAGCCGTAGCGATCCCAAGTTGCGGGTTGAATCTGGCTCTGATACCACATGTAAAATCCCATCTAGTACAACTCCGACGATGTACAACTGGTAAAAGCACCCTTAATTTTTTTTTTTTGTGTGTGTAGGAAGGTAATAATGAAATTATACTCAACATCACAACACGATGACGAACACAACTCATGCAACTCACGCAACAACAACATAACGACCTAACATAAAAGCACATCAAGCACCCGGAAGCAATGTACGACATTCAACCGACAAAGAATAAGAATGACTACCTGCCCGTCCTACCCTGCAATGGTTAGGACCTCCAAGACACATAAGCAACTCTCAAGCCAAGGTTCCCATCGATTTTGACCATTTAAGGTCTCAAGGCTGGCGACTGTTTTGAGGAACAAGGAGGTTTCTACATCCCGCTCAACATAAGCAGACCAAGCCTACTAAGCTAAGGACAATCATCCTAACAACCCAACACACCCAAAATTAAATTACACAAGTAACTAGAACCCTTATAGTGAGCAAAACCAATCACATTGAATGTTTACAAAACCAAGTACAAACATTAAGTAATAATAAACAACAACACCCTCAACGGGAAGCGCAAGCTAAAAACAACTTCGTCAACAAACCAACCATTAATCAAGGCTAAATGGTCAATATCTATGATTTAAATTGGCGTTAATTACAGATCAATTAACCAGTCTAAATTCCATTAGTCAACGAGTTACCAACCGAATTTAACATGAATTACGACTCAAATTTAGCGAGTTTGAGTTACCAATTAGGCAATATCTATAAATCCAACTAACATCGATTACATATCTAAATTAGCAAGTCTAAATTTGCAATCTAGTGTTTACTCACCATACTAATTTTAATATTTATTACAACCTAAATGGACAATTCTATAGTAATCTGAATCCCCATCCAACTAGCCGTAAACTTGAATAACAACATTAACATTCTAAAGTGGAATGCTACCTTTAGCACATATGAATAGTTAAACCTCAACATTAGTCTAGCTATAATGACCGAACTAACCACAATAGTTGTTTATTATCATTGAGGGGGAAACTGCCAGCTAATAACATTGTTGTGGCAAATCAACAAGGTAATTACATATCTACTACATAACATTTTATTACAACAATTAACAAGGCATTTAACATAATGATTAACATCACAATTAATTTAGCAATAACAGGGTAGTTTGCATGACTATTTTCATAACAAGTAATATAGCACTAACAAGGCGATTATCATGCTAGTTAACATAACAATTCAAATAACAATAGCAAGGCAATTTATATGGCGATTAACATAACGATTGATAGCACAATAACAAGGCAATTTACATAACTGTTAACCATTTAACTCGCTGCGGAATTTAATCAATAAGATGGAATTGACTGACCATTGACTCAGGGTAGTAATTAACATGGCAATTATTGGACACAAGACATCAATGTAGCAATTATCTTGGCAATTAATAAGGCAATAATATAGCATTTAATGTTTCAATTAACTTGGCAATTACAGCAAAAAGGGAAACTGCTGACCATTAACATTGTTGTAGCAATTGTTCTGGCAATTGATAAGGCATTTAATATAGCAGTTATCATTGCAATTAACTTGGTAATTACATGGCCAGTAACATCGTTGTGGCAATTAAAGCGTGGCAGTGAGAACGTTGGGTATACACTCAAGGAGAAGGAGAATAAAAGGGACAGTACAACTGCAGAAGGACCAACTCATGGTCATTCAACAACACACTTTGTCAACATCAAGGCAACTTCGTGCCCAATCCAACAAACACAATCAACAATTTAAAGGCAAAAATCTTGGTCAATTTCAGCAAGCTCCAACAACATTCTAAAGGAAAAATCGTGGGTAATTACAACAAGCTCCGACAACATTATAAAGGAAAAATCGTGGGTAATTACAGCAAGTCAGTCACGTTTTTAAAAGGCAAATCATTGTGCTATATATCAGCAAAACGCATGCTACCCTTTTAATGGAAAAACAAAGTCTTTAAGGCAGTAAACACAGTCACAATTAATTTGCAAATCACCAGGCAACAAGGCATCAATTAGCAGTAAATGCTTTTTTGTAAAACATAGTCTTCTTCAAGGGGAAAATCGCCCCAAAAGTAAAAACGAAATGAAAACTTGAGAGGGGCAAAATTGCCAGGCAACAAAGGTAATCAAACAGAAAATATTAAGTGCAAGACGCAGTCTTCTTCAAGGGGAAAATCGCCCCAAAAGAAAAAACTAAATGCAAACTTGAGAGGGATGAATAAACTGAGGTTTCCCCCTTTCACTGCCAGGATGCCAATGCCAACGCATACAGGAAAACAAAAACGTTTTTGTCTTTCTTACTAGGGTACCAAATGTAAAACGAAAAGAGAGAATTTAATTGTTTTTCCATTGCCGGAATACCAATCCAAAAATGCAAACAAGAATACAAAAAAGTTTTTCATCTCCCAGACACCAATATAAAATGCAGATAGGAAATCAATTAGTTTTTTTTTTTTCATTGCCAGAATACTCAAAAATTTGTAGACCAGAAATCAATTCATGCTTCCAATGCTATAACCCCAATACAACGCAACCAATAGTAAGAGAATGTAAGGATCCAATGGGAAAGGTCATGGAATGATTGTCGGGGTTTCTATCAGTCAAGACATAAAGAAAACCAACCAGGACACAAGATAATCTGCACGCAGAGCTTGTTGCCAGATGGCGGAATCAACAATCAACCAGGGACAAACATCAAGGGTAGTTGGCTAACAGGTTTGTCCTTCACTCATCATCCTCGCACAAAAAAGCAGGGCGTTGAGATCCATAGGTCTTTTAACGCTAAGGTGATGACCGTAGATCAGTCTCCTGGCCGACTGCTCAGGCGAGGACTGGTGAGCTAGGGATGAAGGCTAAACAACCACGAATGTCACAATCAACACAACAAGGTGGTCAAGACATGCGGGAAAATGAAGGCCATGGGATTCAACAACCATCGAGCTAGGCTAAGGAAAGTTTTAGTCACCAATTTAAAAAAAAAAACATTATTTTACTTTTCCATTAAATAAGCAGATCCAAGCATAAGTCCTAATACATTCTACCATACAAAAATGAAGAGAGCGTACCGTTTCCTGATCCCCCGCTTCGAATGACATCCCGCGCACTCCGTGCAACTCCCGCTCGCCGACTGTCGAGACTTCACCGGTACCTCCTAGCAAATTCTAGGGGTACTCTTCTTCCCCCTTAGCCCCCCGAGCCACAAAGGGGCCACACACTCATTATCCAGAGATTTCAACTAGCTCCCAGCTTGCCTCGCAGGGCCGAGCTACCACTCCTCACCGAGATGGGTATCCCAACTCCCACAAGTTAAGTCAGTCAAGTAGATATTTATGCAGCGTAACATTACACAAACAAAAGAAGATCCTTCATCCTTCTCCTTCCTTCATTATATAGAGTTTTTCACTTCCTTTCTTTCCTAAAATCTCATTTCATTAAAGTTTTAAAAATAAATTCCTAAAAATTCCTCTCCGTACAAGTGTCCCCCATCCCCTACATTCCTTCATAATTTAATTTCTTTAATTAATTAATTATCTTTATTTCCCTCACCCACCTAGAGTTACTCCTAGAATCACTCCTAGGTGTCCCCAAATTTTCTTACAGGTTTTAATGTCTTTCCCTATTATTAAATTGCTAGTTCAGTTTAAATTAGAAAGCTCTGAAATGGTAGATACTTTTTCTAAGTTTAACTTTCTGTTTTTCCCCTTATGTTCCCCTTTTTCCCTTTTTATGTTTACCTCTTTTCCTAGTTTCCTAAATTTTTAGATTTTCCCTCTTTCCCCTTTTTAATTAGAACTCAAAAAGGCAGGTGTGGAAATTAACCCTTTTTCCCTTTCCTCATTTAATTAGTATTTTAAAATTATCAAAATAATAAAACCATTAATTCCCCTTTTCTTTTAAATTTTATTCCAACATATTTTTTTTTTAATGAATAAATTAAATTTCTTATTCCCTTCATGTTACAAGATTTAACGAAGGTCATAATTATTATTTATGTGGTTTTTATTTTTATTTTTATTATTGTTATTTTTTTTTATAAAGAGATAAAATTTTACCACTAACATAGTTTAGACTTAAACCTTAAATTTTCGTACAGGGTGACATTTAATTAGGGAATTTGTTTTAAAAATTTCTTAACATGTTATTCGTCCTAAGGCCATCTAGGTTCATTCTGTTATCTCCCAAATTGACCACCGTCATTTTGGGTGATAGAATGGGTAAAATTTTTTATTTCTGCGGGTCTTGGGCTTCAAAATTCGAAAAAGACAGGTTTCGGCAGCTAACTCTGTTTTGCAGGAAGCCAGTTAGCTGCCGAAAGGGCCCATTTTCGGCAGCTAAAGGCGTTAACAGAAAATACATAAGCTGCCGAAAAGGTTTTTACAAGCAAAATTAAAGGATTGGGTCCGTATTCAGTCCCACATCAAGTGAGCCTGTGTTTAAGCCGTCGAAGGGAAGAATAGAGTGCAGCATTAGTCCGCAGGAGGTTCTCAGTAGGTAAACCTCAGTGGAAAAGGAGGAGTCAACTTTTGATTTAAACTCCGTGATTTCAGTAAGAGGTTCCTCTTTTGTCTGCTACAAGATATTCTCTCATGTCACAATCTGCTGAGCCTCTCTTTCACATACTAGAGTCGACCCAAAATTCATGGTATGTTGAGAACCTCTCGAATTTAAATTTCAAGAAACGCTTAAAGGGAAGAATATTTTCTATATCCCGGGTCTGTAGTCATGAGTTTCAAACTGGCAGATTCCAAAATAGTAAAAATTGTTGCATGTGTCAGTCATTACTGTCATACCTGTGATCTCGTGCCACCTATGTTGCATTCAATGTCTAAGAGTCATGGTT
>ML780855.1:788005-802072 GCA_009831015.1 Picea engelmannii | reverse complement strand
CTGATACCACTTGCAAGATACCAGATATATAAAATATGCAGAACAGAAATGAAATGCTAGAAATGACAGAATAACAGTAAAATATCCAGCATAATCTTCACAATACATAGAAATGATATACGAAATAGCAGCGGAAATAGCACTTTGAATCAGATAGCAATGTTCACAGGCCTCTTCAAGGGGTCAACCTCCAGTCGAGCAGCGCTCTGTTACAATAATATCCAAGCTAGGGTTTTTCATACCCTCGACCCTTATTTATACTAAATATGTCTATTAAGAGAAGCATCTAGAGGAAGATCCTTCTAGAAGCAGAAGCTTCTATTAGGTCTTCTTACATCCGCCTTATTCTATTTTATTGAAAGGTCTTATTAATATTGACCTTTATTACATCCGAATACATTGATCTACCTATGTGCGGGTTAGGACCTTAACAGATTGTTTTCTGGTAACCGGGATGTCCGACATACAAAACATTATGAATTTCTTTTAATACCAAATTCCTAAGTTCTCCGGAACTAGGAACATAAATTCTATTTTTATGCATAAGTAATCCATATTCCTTCATCTCATATTGTTTAATTTGTTGTTGTACATTTTCTTGATGTAAGCTTTCTTTTACCTGTGGTAATGTTGATTTGTAACAACATCATCTAAAATTATTCTCTCTAAATCTGATTGATGAATACTAATGGTTGTAGCATGCATGAGGTGTACTCTTCTACTAAGTGCATCGAAAACTTTATTTTCTTTCCCTTTGATATGCTTGATGTCTAAATCGTATTCACTTAAATTCCATTCATCTCATTTCCCTGACATTCAAAGTTGGTTGTTCAAAAAAATATTTCATACCACTATGGTCTGTTCTTAATTAAAATCTCTTCCCCATGAGATAATGCCTCCACATCTTCAATGCATGAACAATGGAAACAAGTTCCAAGTCATGTGTGGCATAGTTCCTCTCATGTTCTTTAAGCTTTCTGGACTCATAACCAATGACATGTCCATTTTGCGTAAGGACTCCCCCAAGTCCTTCCTTGCATGCATATGTAAATACCACAAAACTTTCATTTGGGTCAAGAATATTTAAAATAGGCGCACTAGTAAGTAATTCTTTCAACAAATTAAATTCCTCTTCAAACTCATATTTCCATTCAAATTTAATTCCCTTCTTTTGCAAAGAAGTGATGGGATGGGAAATATTAGAGAACCCTGCTATAAATCTTCTGTAGTAACCAACTAATCCCATAAAAGATATGACTTCTGAAACATTTCTGGGTGTTGACCATCCTTTAATGGCTTCAATATTCTCTAGATCTACTGCTATACCTTGTTATGAAATAATGTTCCCCAAGTAATGGATATGTTCTTGGTAGAAAGAACACTTACTAAGCTTGGCATATGACTGATGTTCCCTCAACACTTGCAATACCAATATTAGGTGATGTCCATGCTCTTCCTTTGACTTAGAATAGATAAGTATGTCATCTAGGAATACTATGACAAACCTATCCAAATAATTTCTGAATATGCCATTCATTAAGCACATAAAGATAGTTGGTGCATTGGACAGTCCAAATGGCACCACTACGAATTCACAATGTACATACCTAGTTCTGAATGTTGTCTTATTGATGTCTTCTTCCTTGATTCTTACCTGATGATATCCCGATCTCAATTCTATCTTTGAAAATATCTTTGCCCCTCTTAGCTGATCAAAGAGGTCATCAATTTTTGGTATTTTCACTTTCTCATCTTTTATAAACCCCACATACTTTAGCAATCCCAAGAAAATTCTTTTCATACTCCGCCATAGTCATGCTTCCCAGCATGAGTTCAAAAAAATCCAACATTTTCTTATCGTAGAAGTGATCTGAAAGGTACTCCTTCTGAAAATATTTCTTGAATTTCTTCCAAGTTATCCTACTCTCATTTATGTGCTCAATTTTCTTAAGTTGATCCCACACATAGTATCTTTCCCATGTAAATGGTATGTGGCAATTCTGACTTCTAGGTTTGATGAGTAGTTATGCAATTGAAAATACCTCCCGAGTTCAACAAACCATGCCTCAACATCATCTTCCCTTTCTCTTTCACCATCAAAGGATGGTGGCTTAAGCTTCCTCAACTCTCCTTGCAAACTGTCCAATTCATGTCTTCTTCTTTGGATCCTCACAAGAGACACTTCTGGGTTTCTTATGGAATATTCCGACGCATAAAATTTCCTTGTTGAGTGAGGTGAGTGATGTCTATGAGTTCTGGTAGCACTTATTTAGCAACTAGCTATGTTTTAGTTATCTCTTCTTTCACGATATCTTCCCTCTTCCTCCCGTATTGAGTTTGATCCATTCTTTGTTTTCCTATGCAACTGATTTAATATTTGCATTACTTGAGAATTTATCTGATATTTTTCTCTCATCAACCTCCCATTTCCTGCTTTGTAACTCTACACTTCTATTTTCAGGCTTCTCATAGTCTCTAATAAGGTTTTTGCTCCCCTCTACTCCTTTGCTCATTTGATTTTGTCTATGCATTACCAACACTGATATTTTCCCCTTCGGACTCTTTATCATGGTTGTAAGCTCCTTCTCCTTCTTCTATTTATTGAATATGCATTCTTATATTGAACTGATATGTTGATACCCCCTAATTCTACAAAATGTTCAAGCAACCATTTTGTTAGAATTATGCATATTATAATTTTTTTTCCAAACAATGCTACATGTCCTTTTTTTGCTCAATTCATGAAGAAATACATTATCACTCTCCAAATTATAACAATTCACTGTTATTCTCCTCTGAATCATCTTTCCAATGACTATACTCTTTCCCCAATATTAAATCTGAGCTGAAAGTTATGGCTTCTCGAAAAATCTACTTTCACCCTTTTCTTTCTTGTTTTGCAACAAGATCTTGTCGAATTATTCCACAACCCCTTTAAATTGGTACACAATTCGAATTATGCACAGGATCTTCCTTCAATCCACTTTCCTTGTGACCAGGGATCTAAACCAAAATATTAACCACTCTAATCGATGTTCCTCTATATTCCTCTACACAGGAGCTCGTTCCAACAAATGATTACGGGATTGTTTACTTCTAGGCCCTTCATGCTTCTAATCAACCCCTTTTTCCTTAGCATGAGATTGGCGTTGGAACCAAGTCCTATGGACTTCGGCCTTTGGGCTGATATCCCTTTTCAACTTCCAAATCTCCTGGATTAAACTTCGTCAAAACAACTATATTAACTCCACTACTAGATCATATGGTCAAGATTTAATCTCCCGTTGGCTGGACGGTCCCGACCCATGTAGAGGCTCCACGAAATCGAAGATCACCACTTAATTGGGCATTAGGATGGATTTTCCTTAATTAATTTAGGAATTTGACACTCTGGGACATTAAAATTCTCAATTCGTTCAACTCCCTCGAAGTTATACCCACTGAAGTGCTTATCCTATCCTTCCACTGGTTAATCCAATGACAAGGACTCAATCAATTGTTGGGATGGATGATCCTTATTTATTTCGATACTTCGATGCTCTAAGACTCTGGGATATTACAAACCTCGAGTCATTGAACTCCCCTGAAGTGCTTATGCCATCCTTCCATTGCTTGATCTAATGATTCAGAAAAGTCCCGAAGGAATCTCAGATCGATGGTCTTCATGAATTCACGACTTTGGCCTTCGACACTTTCACTAGTAGATATGTTGGACATTTCTGAAGGCCATAATACGAGAGATGAAATTACATGTTGATGTCACCTATAGTGATGTGGAACCTTGGTATGTGTTCCACATCTCACCCATAAATGGATAGGCCGAGGTCCAAAAGGCATTGAATTCATGCAACACGTGTCCCCACACGACACCCCTACCACATGGAATAAGATACATCATCAACCAAGCAGAGGGTCCACATTTATCTGCCCCAGATCTAACGACCTGCGTGATTTTGTGGACTATAGCTTTGCACTTCGTGGCTTCAACACTTTGCAACTTCCACACTTTGCAGCTTCATAACTTCGTAGCTTTTCCTAGTCTCTAGTAATCACCAAAGTGGAGAAGTTTCTAAGTCCCAAAACTTTGTTGTCCTTCCACTCTAGATCTATGACTCAAATTACTCCCAAAATTCTTATCAGATCGGACGGTCAGAAGGAATTCGTGAATTCAACCTTTGGGATTTCATGCCTCTACCTTGTCCCCAATAATCGTTGAAGTGGTGAAGTTTCAGATTTTTCCATCTCCTAATTGGCTTCGATCAACGACTGACGGTCAACCAGTTCGATCTGACATTTGTGACTTAATATCTCCCGGCCTATGGTTTCACATCTATATGAAGGTCCTCGTTCACCTAAATTTCAATCTAATGATCTATAATTCCCTAATTCAATGGTTGTGATCGCTCTCGAATTCAAAAGGGAATGATCACGATTCCAAAATCCTTTACAAAGGATATCTATATGCACGACGCTCTGGCTTCTATGCAATCTTTGCAACATTATCTCTCATGAGCTTTAATATCTCAACGACACATTAATTCTTAAGAATAATACCATAATACTGTGTCCAATAGTTCCATCCCATACTAGTACAACGTTTCAACTAGAAGATCTGATACTAATCTATAATGTACCCAACCACCCCCATGCCAGGCTATGTTACCTCAAAACTCGCTTCTGAACTAATTTCGAATTCTGATAAATTTTCAATTAGTAAAGATGAATGAAATGTTCACATGCAGAGATCAAGATTCATGCTACAGTATAAATAATGTTTGAACCTGCCATGCATAGCAATAACCAACAAGCAGGCACATAAAAAATGCACATCTCAGAGATATTAATCAATACACAACGAAAATAAATGTATAAGTAGAGAAAAACATGATAGAGAGCAATTATATTTAATGAAATGAATCACAGATTGGTTGTAGACCAAGGATGTTCCACCAAACCATAGACATTGTTGTTCCAAGTCTCAACAACAATGTCATCCCCGAGCCATGAAAGAGAGCTTGAATGTCACAAATCTCCATGCTGGGACTCTCAGGATTCACAAATGTGAGCAATGTTTCGCACATGAAATGCATCTCAGGTATGCAAGAACCATTTCATGGTTGGAATACACTATTAATTACTACAACCAACAAACAATGGCTTCTTTCCTCAAAAAATCATCTCCATGTCCCAACTAAGAATAATAATAAATGAGTGAATGAACCAAAATTATAGAGTGAATGTAGAACCACCAAACTATTGGAAAATTGGTTGTCAACCCTAGAAGAAGTCCAAAAGCCTGATGGGTGTATTTGAAGAAGTCTCCAAAGTGGTCCCCTTATGGCATAGCCTTAATCATGGCCGTCATGAGAAGACACTTTGAATAAGTCTACAAGAAGCCCTGGAAATATGGTTTAGTGGTTAATAATCCCTGGAAATATGGTTAAGAAGGACATTGCACATGCATTCAAAACCATCATATATTGATAGTCCTCCTCATGTCATTTCCAATGATAGGTGGCACACCATGTGGTTCCTCACGGTTAAGAAGTTATGCCCTCTTAAATATGAAGCCCCGAAGTATGGTAAAGAAGCCCTAGATATAAGGGGTCAAAGAAGTTACAAGTTGGCCCTAAATTCAAGTAAAGGAGAAAATTTGTTGCAAACAAGAATTTACAAGTCGGATCAAAGATCAAGTAAAGAAGTTACTTGAAAGGGTATAAATACACATTAAGAACCTCTCATTTAATCACCAAGAAAGGATGTTATTTATTAGTGAAAGTGAATGAGAAGAATCGTGCGAAGGATTGAGTTCTCAGAGTTGCATATGTGAGAAGGGTTTTTGGGAAACCCTATCTGAGGTGATCCCCACGGGTCAAGTATAGGGTGTCCCACGAGGCCCCCACTGGTTGTTCAATACTCATCACACGAGGCCTTGCTCATTGCCCACTCCAGTCTCCTGAGGATGAGGAAATGTTATGAATAATTTTTCTTCTTGTTCATACTGAAGCCGAGGAAGGTTTGGTGATCTGATACCTGATACACTAGGGTTTTTGCAAAATAAAAAGTATGGTTTCTATGCATTTTGAGGCTTGTATCTTGGAGATTTTGGTATATCTTTAAGGCATATCTTGGAGGTTTTGGCATATGGTTTGAGGCATATCTTGGAGCTATTGGAACATGCTTAAGGCATATCTTCTAGGTTTTGGCACATGCTTGAGGCATGTCTTGGATATTTTGGCACATGGTTTGATGCATATCATGGTGATATTGGGTATATGATTTGGGGTATATTCTTGGAGATCTTGGCATAAGATTTATGTGGTTTTTGGGTTGAACCAGTTTTGATGATGATGATGTATGATTATTAGTGATAGTAACAGTGACAAGTTGATTCTATCATTTATATTTTTGGGAGGAAGGAAGTGGAAATGAAAGGGGGCTGGAGCATCCTTCAAATTGGAGTTGGAAAATCTAGGGAGTTGGAGCTTCCTTCAGGTTTGAGCCTGTAAAATAGGGGGTTGGAGCTAGAAAATATGGGGAGTTGGAGCTTCCTTTAGGTTGGATCCTCCTACCAGTTGGAGTTGGATAATTTAGGGAGTTGGAGATTCCTTTAGGTTAGAACCTGTAAACTAGGGAGTTGGAGCCTCCTTCCAATTGGAGATGGAAAATTTAGGGAGTTGGACCTTCCTTCAGGTTGGAGCCTATAAACTAGGAGGTTTGAGCCTCTTTCCAGTTGGAGCTGAAGAATCTAGGAAGTTGTAGCTTCCTTCAGGTTGGAGCCTGTAAATATGGGGTTGGCGCTGGAGAATCTAGGAAGTTGGTGCTTCATGTGGATGTAATATTTGAGATATATATTAAAAATCATTCTGTGGTTTTCTCAAGCATTTTTGGTTTCCACATAAAATTCTTGTGTACTGTGTATCTATGGTTATTTTTTTATTATATCTTGAATGCAATAATAAATGATAAATTGTTGATAAGTTAATGTTTACATGTTATGGTTAAAAATGGTAAAAAGTGCTCAATATTGATTCACCCTCCCTCTCAGTATTGGTGAATATTCCAAAAATTGGTATCAGATCAATCTCTTCAGAAACAATATAACCACTGGAAGGTAGATCATGGATTGAACTAATAATGGAACACCAGTGTTTCATGGTCATAATTATGAGATATGGAGCTCAGTAATGAAAGTGTATTTACAGGCACAAGGGTTTGAAATTTGGAACTCACTTGTTTTAGGATACATCGCTCCAAAGAAACATTTGAAGACTACAACCCAGAAGGAATTAAAAAGGAACAAGAAAATAGAAATGGATGTCATCCTGGATAGATTATATAATTTAGTGAAAGTCAAAGTGGGACAATGCTCATCATGGAAAGATATTTAGAATAATCTACATAATATCTACTTTGAGGGATCTCTTCTTTCAATCACAGAACCAGAGCATGCTAATCTAGATAAAGAAGATGCTGAGAAAGAATGAGAAGAAAGAATCTTATCATGCTAGAAATATCTAGAAGAAGAAATTGGTAATTGTATGATATATCATGAAGTAGAATTCTTGTGTTCCCTAGAAAGATAGAAAGGAACCTTTGAAAATGATGAATAATATTATGAATAAGGTGAATTGGATTTTTAGGTAGAACTTATCAGTGCTTTAAGTGAACTAAAAAGGGAAAGGAAGAAAAACAAGTCCCTTAAGGAAGAATTGATCAAGCTAAAGGAAGGTTCTCAAAACCCTAACAAAAATTATGAAGAAGTCTAATATATTATCATAAATCTAAAGGTTTAGCTAGAAGAAGCCAAAGTGATTGAAGAAACACTCAAAAATCAAGTGTTTGGAAGATGAAATAGTATTACAGAGAAAATAACTTGAAAAGGAAGAAGAAGTAGTTGCTCACTTAAAAATCAAGCTAAAGGAAGAAAAAAAGAGAGAAGATATTTTGAAAAGTCATCTTAAGGAAATATATGAGGAATTAAACAAGCTTGAAGAAAAAAATGTCAACAAGAAAGAAGACTTGAAGAAGAAACCATCTCCTTGAAAACCCAACTTGAAGAAGCAAAGAGAACAAAAGAAGCAATGAAGATCCAGATGATGAATAAATAAGAATATAGTGAGAAGCTTGAAGAAGAAGTCGTCTCATTGAGGGTTGAATTTGACAAGCTCAACAAGAACTTGAAAATCTCTCAATTACTAGAATCCATTCTTAACTGTCAAAGGTCACCATTCGATAAAGCAAGTTTTGGATACATTGGCGAGGCCTAATGCAAAGAAGATGCAAATGCAATTCCCAAAAAGAGCATTAAAAAGAGAGGAAGATCCACACCACCAATAAATAAAGTTGAAGAGAAGTTTTCCAAGTCTCCAAAAAATAAGAATGAAGAGAAGGCTAAGAACTATGCAGACATTCTCAAAGGAAGGAATTATGGTCAACAAGATTAAAAAAGGGATGAATGTAGAAGAGGTGTATCTCCAAGAATACCTTCTATCTCTAGGTACCAAAAAAGCTTCAATCATTGTGAAGGAAACAACAAAAGAGAATATCGTGATCAGTTAAGCCATGAATTCAAAAGGATTGCATCACAAAGAGGATCACTTGCTTCCAGGTATCAAAATAATTTCATGGTTATTGTTTTACTTGTAATAACTTTGGACATAAAGTTGTATATTGCAGAGTGTATGGAAAAAATGTTCAAGCAAGAGATGTTTATGTGCCCCCTACAATATTGAATGTTACAAATTCCAAAACAATGGACACATAGCTTGTGATTGTAGAATCATGATGGAGTCTTATTTGAAGGAAAACACTGATATCAAATACAACATAAGGTTTGGAGAAGAAAGCACAAACAAGAAGAATGGGTGAATGCAGAACTCCTAGAGATCATACTCACATGATTTGAAGATGTGGGAGATCATAATGAATCTAGATGTAAAGAGGAATATGTCTAAGCTTAGAATGATGATCCTACAATAGAGAAGGATTATATATTGTTCTAATCAATCTGTCTTGGAGACTCCCGGTAATGTGAATATTGAAGAGGGGTATTTTTAGAAGTAGCTATTAAATATTATAAAACTATATTTTGGGAAATATGAAGTGTTTGGAGATTTTGGGAAGGCAAATTATGAATGGTTTCATGGCAGAGGTACATAATGTCTTGCTACAAATTGGTTGATTAAGGAGAATTTTTAGGAACACATCCCTATGTAGTTATGAAGAGGTCAACTGACAGTTACAAGGAATATCATTGGCACACTTTTGAGGTAGATATTCATGATTGTATAGAGGATTTCAAGCATGTATTCAAGAAAGGATATATTCAATATAGATTTGAGAATGTGTACTTGTTACAGACTTGCAAATTTTGATTTGAAGATAGAGAAGACTAGTGGACATATTTGGTTCAGCTTGAGAAGCAAAAATATGTAGTGATCAGTTGCAACAAATTCAAAGAAGCTCTCAGAGGAGTGAAGTGGCATATTAGTCAATACTGAGTAAATTTAGTAGCAAAGTCATGGATGGTTTTGTGACATATGGACAATAATGAATTCATGATATATTTGGCAGGTCTATAAGATAATACTTGACATGAGCAATAGAAGATACATGACAATGGATGGAAGCATGAGCTCAAGAGGAATTGCAGAAGGACTTGTTTTCATTGTCATCAAGAGGAATGTTTAGTAAATAATATGACTTAGAAAAAAATCATATCGACATGTGGAAATAGCTAGTCACAGGAAGGAAATATGTGAGAGGCATAGAAAGACAGGGAGATAAACTGTCAAGAGGATTTATACTATCAAGGGGATATTGTTGAATAATTATTTCATTGATGTCATCTCTGTGAAAACATGATAAACCATAAATACTTGAAGTCAAGTGATGAAGGAAATTTGATATGAACACTTTTAATATACATCAATGGATTACACCAGGAAGTACCAATGGACAAGAATCCCCATAAGAGAGGAAATGAAACATATACAAGAATCCCCACATTGATCTACATAACATCTTGCAAACAAGAAAGAGGGAGAGAAGTCGTAAGATCATAAGAATTAAGACAGGGGGAGCGGAGCATGAAGACATGGGGAGAAATGATCATAGGGGGAGTATGAATGTCTCCATCAATGCCAAAAGGGGAAATTGTTGGAAAATTGGTTGTCTTGATGCCAACCCTAGAAGAATCCCAGAAGCCTCTAGAAGTGATGGGTTTATTTGAAGAAGTCTCCAAAGTAGCCCCATTATGGAATAACTTTAAGCATGGCCCTCATGGAAAGATGCTTTGAAGAAGTCTATAAGAAGCCTTGGAAATATGGTTAAGTGGTTAAGAATCCCTAGAGGCATGGTCATGAAGCCAAATTTTACTTGAATAAAAATAACATGAAGGATATTACAAATGCATTCAGAACCATCATAGATTGATATTACTCATCATTCCATTTCCAACAATAGGTGGCACACCACGTGGTTCCTCACAGTTGATAAGTTATGCCTTCGTAAAGATGAATCCATGAAGTATGGTCAAGAAATCCTAGATCTAAGGTCAAAGAAGTTACAAGTTGGCCCTAAAGTCAAGTAAAGGAGAAAATTTTGTTGCAAAAAAGAAGTTAAAATTCAGTTCAAAGATCAAGTAAAGAAGTTACTTGGAAGTGTATACATACACATCAAGAAACTCTCATTTAATCACCAAGAAAGGATGTGATTTCTTAGAAAAAGTGAATTAGATGAATAATGCAAAGGATGGATTTCTCATGTTTATGGATGTGAAAAGGGTTTTTGGGAAACCCTATCTGAGGTGATCCCTACGGGTCAAGCATAGGGTGTCCTACGAGGCCCCCACTGGTTGTTCAATGCTCATCACATGAGGCCCTGCTTGTTTCCCAATCTAGTCCCGTGAGATTGAGGAAATGTTATGAAGAAGATTCCATCTTGTTGATGCTGAAGCCGAGGATGGTTTGATGATTTGAGACCTGATGCACTAAGTTTTTTGCAGAATAAAAGGTATGTTTTCTATGTGTTTTGAGGCTTGTATCTTGGATATTTTGGTATATTCTTACAGCATATCTTGGAGGTTTTGGCATATGGTTTGAGGCATATATTGGAGACATTATCACATGCTTAAGGAATATATTGGAGGTTTTGGCACATGCTTGAGGCATGTATTGGAGATTTTGGCACATGGTTTGATGCATATCTTGGTGATATTGGGTATATGTTTTGGGGGATAATCTTGGAGATATTGGAAAAAATATTATGTGGTTGTTGGGTTGAACCAATTTTCATGATGATGATGTATTAATATTAGTGATAGTAATAGTGACATGTTGATTCTCTCATTTATATTTTCAGGATGAAGTAAAGGGAAAGGAAAGGAGGTTGGAGTCTCCTTCTAGTTGGAGCTGGAAAATCTAGGGAGTTAGAGCTTCCTTCAGGTTGGATCTTATAAACTTGGGGGTTGAAGCCTTCGTCGAGTTGGAGATGGAAAATTTTGGAGAGTTGGAGCTTCCTTTAGGTTAGATCCTGTAAACTAGGGGGTTGGAGCCTCCTTCTAGTAGGTGCTAGAGAATTTAGGGAGTTGGATCTTCCTTTAGGTTAGAGCCTATAAACTAGGGGGTTAGAGCCTCATTCTGGTTGGAGATAGAGAATTTAGGGAGTTGGATATTCCTTCAGGTTGGAGATTGTAAACTAGGGGGTTGGAGCCTCCTTCTAGTTTGAGATGGAGAATATAGGGAGTTGGAGTCTATAAATAGGGGGTTCGTGCCTCCTTCTAGTTGGTGTTGGAGAATCTTGGAATTTGGTGCTTCCTATGGATGTCATATTCAAGATATATATTAAAAATTGTTCCATGGTTTTCTCCCATTTGGGTTTCCACATAAATGTTTTGTGTACTATCTATATGTGATTATATGTTTATTATATATTGAATGCAATAATAATTATAAATTGTTGATAAGTTAATGTTTACATGTTATGGTTAAAAGTGGTAAAAAGTGCTCAATACTGATTCACCCCCCCTTCTCAATATTGATTAATATTCCAAAAAAAAAATCCCACAAGAGGTGTTTATATAATTAGATGAAATCAAGAACCACATGGCCTTCCCCCCATGAAGCTCATGTAATCACTTTTATAAATTAAAACCAAGATGGGTGAATAAAATAATAATAAAATACTTGGCCCTTTTAGCCCCCTCTCTCATGGAATAATAGCCTCCTATAACTCTGTCCTTGTCCGTCTTGCAACCAACAATGTATTTTATTATTTGGAATGTTCAAAGTATTACATTTCCTAAGCACTCCAATATATTTTATTATTTAGGAACTCTATCTTGTCATAAAATAAAATAAAATACATTATTTCCTGGATAAAGCATCATCGAGGGACTCAAAATTGGGGTATTACACTCAAATTTCCTGGATAAATCATCATCCACCAAATTCTAGTAACTATGGGCACTCAAAATTGGGGTATTACACTCAAATTTCCTGGATAAAGAATCATCCACCACATTTTATTTACCCTTCTTATATATAATCTCATAATAATACCCCAGTGTCTCAGTAACTCACTTATGTTGGTTTGGTGAGGATAACCTTTGTTCTAGATAATACTTTAGATTGTGAAGGTTGTTCTTTATATAGAAAATCTTCCCTATGATATATGGGGGCCAATTATCAACTGAATGAAGGATGGCCATCATATCTTTCTCATATGTGGATTTACCCAAATCATTTTTATGCAACTAGTTACTGGTGAATACAGATGAGTTCCCTTCTTGCATAAAAACTTCCCCAAGACCTTTGCTAGAGGAATCACATTTACTAGGACACAATTCTTAATAAAATCTTAAACTGCTAATATTGGAGTAGTGCACATGGAATTCTTTAAGATCAAGAAGGTATGATTGGATGTCACAGTCCATTGAAAAGAATTCTTTTTGATAAGTGAAGTTATGGAGCAAAAAAATTTCCATAATTTTGGATAGACTTCCTGTAGTATCATGTAAATCCTAAGAACCCACACAAGTTATTCAACATCTTGGGACAGGGCTAATATATCATAGCTATAAATTTCTTGGGATCTACTAGTACACCATCCTTACATACAATGTGACCCAAGTATTTAACCTATAAATTCCCAACGTTACATTTGGAACATTATAGGAATAGATGATGGTCCCTCATGATTTACAAGGTTCTATATACACACTCTATGTTGGAATCCTAGGTTTTACTATAAATCAATATATCTTCAAAGAATACCAACACAAAACTGCATAGGAAGGTTCAATTTTTTTTTCTCAAGAGGCTTTGGAAGGTGGATGGAGCATTGTAAATGCCAAAGAGAATCACCAAAAAATCATATGAAAGTTGTCTTTGGGATGTCTACCTCTTTGATCTATATTTGGTGGTACCTGAACAAAAGTATAGTTTAATAAAAAACTTGGCACTATGAAATTCATTCAAGAGGTCATTAATAACTAGGATGAGAAATTTGTCCTTGATCATCAAATTATTGAGAGCCTGAAAATTGGGACGCACGCACCAATTGCCTTCCTTCTTTAATACCATGACAATTGGGGATGAGTAAGGGTAGGTTATGGGATGTATGATTCAATATTCCAACAATTCTTGTATGGTATTTTCTATTTCATTCTTATGTGCAAAAGGGTGTTGATAAGGACACAAATTGGGTGGTTGACTACCTAAAACTAGGGGAATACCATGGTCATGATCCCCACATGAAGGTAATATAGAAAAATTTTCCTCACCCCATGCAACTTGCTTGGATGACCTTTCCATTTCCCTATGCAGACTTGAAGTCCCTTGTTGTACCTTCTAGAGCCAAAAAATCATATTTTTCCACATATACGTGCCCTACTAGTTAGACAACATGCATATACACAGGTTGCACCACTACAATCTGTGTACATCGGATTTGTTGCTCAAAATTAAAAATTGTGTCTGGTTTCCATGTAATGTCATGAGATCCATGATCCTTGACCTTCCATATAATGGAAACATTCCGACTTGTCCCTTCAGTTCCACCTAA
>ML780855.1:771705-787909 GCA_009831015.1 Picea engelmannii | reverse complement strand
AATTTCACTTCACATTGAGTCTGCATCCCTTTATCCTTAAAAATCTGAACACATTGTTCAACCCCCAAGATTTTCCTTCTTTGATGGAGGACCTCATTGTTTCCTTTATATGAGCTTGCCTTTACTAGAGGATTGAAGTGGTGGAGGCCCAATTGGAGGGACTTAGTTTCTCGGTTCCAATGTGTGTCGTTATAGAAGTTTGTCACTTATACACTTCTTTTGACCATTTTTAATAGAAATACTCTTTTCTCATCCAATTGATATCTTGCAAATATTTGAATTATTATTTCCTGGGCGTATTTGTCATGAATGTTAATGGATTATGATATTTTATATGCTAAAATTATATATTATCACCATATGCTTGTGTATCTTGTTTGTTGAGGACAAGTTGCAGGTATAATGCTTTGATTTGCGTGATCAACGGTGGTCTTCACTGAACATCCACACGAGGTAGGATCTTGATCTTTTCCTGTTAGCATTTCATTTATATAACATACTTGGGATTATATTTTATTTATACGTGTCATTCCATCTGTTGTGGTTTACTCCACTCCGTAGAGAGATTTTCCTCGTAACAAAATTGGCGACCATACTGCGGATTGATCTTCTATTTGGGGTTTTGAGTGTTTTTCTCCTTGAATTTCTCTATGTTAGCCTGAGTTTCCTTGTCGCCTGATTTCTTAACACCCTATTTTTACTTTGCATCTAAGTTTCTTGGCTTAATCCTTTCCCTGACAATATTTTACTACATATACACATTTTTCCCTTGACATACGTGTACATACGCGAGCTGTACTTCTATATGGTGCGTACATATGTGAATTTTTCTCAAACAATCGTGTACATCAACTTTTTAGGCTTACTGGTTGAGTTTGGTGTTTGCTGGGTGAGTTTGGATGGTTTCTTAGTCTTATTAGGTCTCTGTCCTAACTGTTGAGTGCTTACAGAGTGATAGGAAACCTTCTTATTGTTGGATTTTTGGGTGGTATTGTTTCTTATCATATTTTTCATTGGTTATCCTTGCATCTTGATCTGAGTGTTTGCTTCTTGGTATCCTTCTTGGCTTATCTCTTTTTTCTTGCAATAGGGTCTATATATCAATCTTCTATTTAGTCCTTGCATTTTTCGTTTCTTTATATCGAAAATACAAAAAACAAATTCTCATTTTGCATTATGGAATTTATCTTTTGGTTATTTATTATTGATCTTGACATATGTGGAAGGATTTCATCTTATTGAAATTGTATAATTGCATTGAAAGTTGCATTAGAAAAGATTACCATCTTTTGAGAATTTAAGATTAGGACTTAGAAATATGTTTCTATTCATTTCTTTGATATGATGAGTCATAATATCATCATTTTCATGACCACATATCTTGAGTAAACAAGGCCATTAAAAGTAAATTTGATTAACTAAAATTGATTAGAAACGATTTTATTTTTCAGGGTACACAAACAAGCATAGGATATAGGGCCTTGGAATAGGATTTTGTGAGTAAACTTCTCCAAGGATATTAAACTAAACATATGTGTTTGACCAGGGAGTGGTGAAATCCATTGTGTAATTAGTGATGTCAGGATGCTCCGCTCACACCAGAGTTAAGCGTGAGGTCGCACAAAGTTGGTTGCATAGATAGCCCTCTAATACCTTCTTAGTGTCAGAGATATTTCTAGGGATCTATTCATATTTGGGGGTCTTGCTAGTACCTTTACCTCTATGAGAGGCGATGCTTTCAATATTTCAGGATTTGTTACCCTGTCCATATGGTGGACCTGATTACAATTGTTCACCTACGCATTGGTTATATCATACTGTCTCTAGTTGCTTGACATAGGTAGCCACATAGGCTACTTGCATGGGTTATTCTACAGGAACCCTGAGTCAGATAAGGGTCAAACAACACACAACCTTTATGGAGGATTACCTCTTCGTCGGAATATGAACAATGGTGTTGTTAAGCCCATGAGGACCCTTATAACTGATTCTGATACCTCCAATATTTTGAAGGGAGTCTCAGGCCCCTCTTGGGAGAGACATACCTACTCTAGTGAGGGAGGCACCTTTGCAGTCGTTTTATCCTATTTTTGTGCATTGGCCTTTTCTCTTTACTTTGGTGTGCTCTTTGATTATTAGTTGGTCTTAGGATTTTATATTGTGTTATGAGTTTTCATTTCTATGGTTAGTGGAGCCCCCATGACTCCCTCAGTTATCACTACCCAACCCATGGTCTTTTCTCATTCCATGGGGATAAATCCTTTTGTATTTCCAAGTGGTACGTCGAATCATGATACTCAACCAATACCTTGGGCCTCTAATCCTTTTTTATTTTGGTATACTAGACATGTCTTCACACTCACCATCCTCTGTCTCATCATCTTATGTGAATCCTAGTTTTGGGTCTAGGGGTATGATGTCTCCTTATTCTCCCTTTTCATTTGGTGGGAGTCATATCCATCAACCAACTCTTACAGTAGGAGGTTGGAATCCTCTTTCCTCTGGACCTAATCCTAGATTCACTTTTCCAGGAATGAGTGCTCAAATGGGTGGTCCTTCTACTTATTACATCCCGTCCATCTATCTTTCTTCCTTTATGTCGGTTTCTACAAACGCTTTTCTCATGGTGTACCTCCTTTTGTCCTCTGGTGTTTCATCTGGAGGGAGTCAATTTTATAGTATGGGAAACCCCCTTCATGGAGTTCCTTCATCTGGGGGAAACATATATCCTCACCTGAGTAACCCTTTTCATGTCTCTTTCTCTTAACAAGAGGATTCCTCAATGATGATTACCTTACAACCATTTATGAATCAATTTGGAGGAGGAGGATACCATACTTTTGGATAGGGCCATGGTGTATACCAGAACCCTTCCTATCCTGAAATCTCAAAATCAGTCTTTCCTGGAACCTTGGTATCAAATTTCACAACCAGCTGCCACAAGTCATGCTGGAAGCACAAGTCCAATCATTGCGAGTCATACTAACATTATATCCCCAACTATTATAGCAAGATTTTCCTTGCCCTATGAAAATTTGCTCATAAGGCATTTTTCCATTTACCTATGAAGACTTGAAGTCCCTTTTTTCAAATCCCAGAGCTAAAAACAATATTTTTCCACATATGCGCACCCTAACTATTATACAACATGCGTATATGCAGGTTGCACCATTACAACCCACGTACATCGAGTTTTTTGCCCAAACTTAAAAAATAGTTTCGGGTTTCCATGTCACTTCACGGGATCCATGATCCTTCACCTTCCATATACTGGAAACATTTTGAATCGACCCTTTAATTCCATTTGAAGGCTATAAACGAGCCATATCTGAGCTATGGAAAAAAGGGAGAAGAATTCAACTTTGAGAGAAAAGTTGCTCTGGAAAAATTATTCACTTCATATTGAGTCTGCATCCCTTTGTCCTTTTAAGTATGAGCACATCGTTCAACCCCCAAACTCTTCCCTACTTGATTGAGAACCTCATTGTCTCTCTTATATGAGCTTGCCTTTGGTGGAGGATTGAAGTGGTGGAGGCCCAGATGGAAGGGACTTAGTTTCTTGGTTCTGAACCGTGTCGGAACGGAAGCTTGTAATTCATTTACTGCTACTAATTACATTTTAATAGAAATACTCTTTTCGCATCCAATTAATTTCTTGCAAATATTTGAATTGGTATTCCATGGGAATATTTGTGATGAATATTGATGGACTATGCTATTTAATGTGATAACTTTATATATTATCACCATATTCTTGTGTTTCTTGGTTTTTGAGGACAAGTTGCAGGTGTATCGCTTTGAGTCGATTTCTCAATGGTGGACTTCATTAAACTTCTAGACAAGGTAGGCTCCTTATCTTGTCTAGTTAGCATATTTGTTTATATAATATACCTAGGATTATAATTTATTTCTGCAGTCATTTTTGTCTATTGTGGTTTACCTCAAGCCATAGATAGATTTTCCTCGTAACACCAACCTCTGCTAGTCATGTTGGAGATAGGTCAAAAACCTCTGCATGTCATGTTGAATACCAACAACCAACCGTTGCATGTCATGTTGGGGGCACAACTATAGTCACTGCTAGCCACATTGCACAAACATCACCAACCTCTATAGTTCATGTTGGATATGAGCTACTAGCCTCTACAAGTCATGCTGGGAGAATGTCACCGATCACTACAAGTCATGCTAGGGGAATGGATACAATTGAGAAGACTAGATGTATAGGACGTAAGCCCAAGTTCCTTTATATACTTTGCAAAGGAGGTCACCTAACGCATTTGTGACTTGTTGTTGTTGTGGTACAAGAAGCACAATCCTTGTTTGATAGCCCTTCGGGTTCTCAGTCATATTTGGTTTCCCAACATTCTAATCCTTCTTTGGTTGATACAATGGTCATGCCGATGCAATCTTCAGCTGAAGCCACTCTTCTTTTGGGGATTGATGAGTCTCTTGACCATGTTGTCTCGTATCATGTTCAACCAATAGTCGTGTTGATGTAATCTTCAGCTAACACCACTCCTTCTTTTGGGGGTGATGCATCTCTAGACCATGTTTTCTCACATCCTATTCGACCAATGGTTGAAAAAGTGGTCATGCTGATGCAATCTTCAGTCGATCCCACTCTTCTCTTAGAGAGTGACAAGTCTAATGAAGTGGCATTTCCAATGCAATATTCGGTCAATCCCACTCTCCTTTTGGGGGGTGATGCGTCTTTTGACCATGTCCTTAGCATTTATAGTTCTGTACCTTCTGAACAAGGGCACATTCCACTCTTTTTGAGCATGCTCCCTCCAAGTCCTAGGATTCTTTCCTTTGATTGGAATGATATTGTAGATGAAGGATCCTCTGCAAGTATTTTATCCTCCTCAACTTGGCAAGATTTGGGTTCTCCCAAGATTATTTCAGCCATTAGTGAGTTTCTAGATTTCGATAGAAGTCTTGCACATAAGCCTTGGCCTCCCCCATTATATGTTGTTGTTTAGAAAAACATCCCTAAGTCTTAGTTAAGCTCTTTTCTGACTCTCTAAAAAAGAGAAAATATTGTTGAGTGAACTTGTCTCTTTCACACTCGTTAAATGGATTTGAAGGGATGTTTATTTGGTGTGAGTTTAACCCTTTTTCGGACCAAGTAGACTAATTTCGAAAAATGAATACCCTAGTCACCATTGGCTAGAAGAGTTCTCCTAAGTATTATTTTATACATTTTCTGGCCTAGGGGACTAAATCTACAAAAAAGGACATTCTTTGGAGTTAATTTGTAATTGCATCCCACTATATTGCTTGCATTATTGAGCCTATTTTTGGTTCCCTCTTTCTCATTATAAGCCTCTTACCTCAACAATTTGCATCACTAGCCAAGTAGATCCTTGTTTATATTCTTTGTAGCTTGACACCCAGTACCCTAAGAGGAAACATTCCCTCGAGTGTCCATGCCCGCATGCACTTCCTTGGATTGAGCATAGGCATGTTCCACTCTTTGGAGCTAGATGCTTACTCACGACACTCATTTCCTCTCTTGTATCATAACATTTATTTTCTTATGAAAAAAAAAAAGTTCTGGGCAGGAAAAGAATATTATCTCATATCGGAAACAATTGTGTCTCCTTTGAACATAGCACAAAATTTTCAGTCCAATGTCATCAAAAGTTTGGATTTATTATGACCTTAGGAAGTTTAGCTTGTTACTTAGGGTTTACTCCTTCGATTGGCTATTCTTATAGTCCCTATGGAGATTTCATTGATTCCTACTGCATCATGAAGCTTTATCATCAAGTCTATGTTTCATGATTTATCCATATGTCTCATGCTCTTGTTCAAAGGATGTATATAAGATTGTGTCGGCCATTCCTTAGAACACTTGACTTTGCATGTCGGATATACCCTCAATGTGTCTCAAAATCACACGAAGTTGTAGTCCTATCATGCACCTTGGTCCTACTTTCATTATGGGTAGGTAACCTTGAACCCATAAGTCGACATCTCCTCATTGGTCATTGAATGGGGGGTTTCCCTTGTGTTCGATGGCAAGAAATCTATTCACACTTTGGGATTTGTGCAGTGTCTTGGATTCCATTATCCTTATTGGTGGTTTCCTCTCCTTTTCTAGTAGTCTTCCTTATTGGCTGATATTTAGAGGTTATTTTTCATGCACTACTTTCATCTAGTGCATGTGAAAGATGGACATGGTCGTTGGTTCATGAACATACTCTTCGTCTAAGTTACTCCAAATCATCAACATATTTATTTGTACCTCATGCTGACTAATGAGATATTCCTTAATTATCTCCTTTCAGTGGGTCTCCTTCCATAGACTTTAGCTCATCTATTCTGGAAATGAGACCTAGAGTCCTATGAGTACCTAACAACTTGTAGTCATCAGTGGTCGATTCTCTCTCCATCGACAATTGGGAATACATCAATGTATCTTGATCAATGTATTCTTCAAGTGTTCAACCTCAACACCTTTATTCACACTTGTAAGAATGTACTCAGTGCCTTGATACCTACTTTCATTATTGGTAGGTTGTCTCACGTTTGTTAATGGTATACCTTAATGAACGGTAATAAAAAGAAGTCTCATTATGTTCGACATCAACTCCTCTATTCAAATGATGTAGACTTGCACGTTCGGAGTATAGTGTAGAAGACCTCCAGCTTACAATAGCAACATTCATATTTTGTTGTTGTGTTTCATTGGACAAATACCTATATGACTTCAGTGATCATGGGAGATCAAATTATACTCCATTGCATACAAATATCTTCATATTGATTTTGAGACTGGTTTCCATTGGGCCTTGTTTATGACTATGACAACCTATGTCATGTGTCTACTTTGTATTTCCTATTCATGGCCATGAACAACTATTTGGTATATTTCCACATGGATCTGCAGTGTAATTTAGATTGGTAGCCATGTGTACAAAGTCATTATGGGTTGTAATATTCTCATGAGAAACTAGCACATCCAACTGAGTCTTCATTACTCCACTTATGGGAATTATAATGTATTTCAACCATTGCAGATACTCCTCTGAACTCACACATTAGAGGGCATCTGTTATAGCAAAATTTTCATCACCACATGCAACTTGCTTGGATGGCCTTTCCATTTCCCTATGTAGACTTGAAGTCCCATTTCTGTACCTTCTAGAGCCAAAAAATCACACTTTTCCACATATGCCTTCCCCAGTCGTTAGACAAGATGCATATACACAGGTTGCAACATTACATCTCATGTACATCGGGTTTTGCTAGTAGGGAAATTCCCCCTATTACTACACTGGGTCAAGGTATAGACAGAGCACTGACTTCCCTTAAACGACAATCCTATTCCTAAGCTACCCCAAACCTATCTAAACTTAAAATGAAAAGACAGAGGAAAGTAGGTGTACCTTAGGTCCTTTTAGTTGATGTAGACCTCTTTCACCTTTTTAGCTTCTTGGATTGCTGGTCTCCTCCCAAAGCCGACCTACAAAAACTTAGAGAAACAATGCTACAAGATATACAATCTCTATCTATCACTATTAATGTTAGATATAGACATATATGCATTAATCAATTAAGAATAAAGACACAATGTATTGGGATATAAAAATAACTATTTTATGCAATATGAAGATTATAAATATTACAACCTTGTTATCGACAAATGATTTGTGAACTAGGTCTGGGCTCCTCTTATTATTGCTCCAAGTGCATAATTCCCATGCTTTACTCTCACAACCAACTGATCTCTTGGGAAAAGGGAAAGGGTTGTATAAGGAGAAAGGGCTGGAGGGGGAATGATGAGGCCAAATCTCAAAAAGGATACAAAACTTGGGCTCGAAGGGGAAGGAATTTTGGAAGAGTTTCTGTGTTCTCTTGCTTGTTGTTGTAAATGGGACCCTAGGACCTCTTTTTATATGAGAAAAATATGGTTATTTGGTTTTGGGATGAGCTACAATGGGTGAAATGGTTGGAAAAACCTTGATAGCCCATAAACTCTGCCAAATTCCTTGCAATTATATATTTTTTGCAACTTTTGGAGGTAAATGCAGGTTCTCTAGCATGCATATCACGTATGTATGCATGCTAACTAGTATGCAGTTAGCATGTGTACGTGGGATATAGTTTAGCAAGGTGCGTACATGTTCCAAAAAATGTTTTTTTAAGAAGGATCCTCAACAGTGATTTGGAAAATTGTGTAAGTGGAAAGGCCAATGCCATGTATGCATAGGTAGGGAATTTTTAGAATATAACAAATACCCCTTAATGTGTGAGGTCAAAAGAGAAACTGATGGCCAAAATACATTACAATATCTTTACCAGTGGGAAGGAACGGAGTTGAGTAAGCCTGGGACTAGAGTTTGGGAGGTTCCATTTGAAAAACAATGATAATCTCTCTGACACAGGCATACCCTTGCTCAGGATGAACTAATCATTGCTTCCAATCAAGTACACTACATGTCCATGTCATATAAATGTCTATAAAGTGTAACTGCGAGAAATACATAGTGGATCTACATCAAAATCATTTGATGATATTTAAGTACAGTATAATATGCATCTTCAATCAGCATTGACGCTTGTGACTAGAGATGAGGACTTCATAGCTCGAGAAACACCTTCAATATATTCAATAGCTTAGGTAGGAGTACAATAGGAGTGTAAGACTCACTACTCTAAGGTATTCGACATGCCATTGGGTAAAGATTGAAGGATCTCGATTATCAGGCACACAAATTCATCAATTGTGAATATGGACTTGACTAGACTCTCGTGATGGCCTACTCATGAAAGTCAAGAGACAAACTGTAGAATGGCCAAATCAGGCTGGATAAAAATTCCCTTGGAAAAAAGCACAAAAAATGATGAGACTCAAGCAACATAATATTGACATAATTATGTGATACAAGAGGCACCACAAACTCTCCATATGTTTGGAAGAGTAACCAAAAAGAGTAGGACACAACTTTATGTAGCAAGAACAACTTCATAAGGTCATACTAAATCCCAATGCTTGGAGAAAAAACATAAATATGTGTTTTGTGTAAGGGCGACTATATTTTTTCCAAATAAAAGAGAATGTATATCTCGTCCCCTCTTTTTGGAATATTTGATTTTTTTTCTTTTTCAAAATTTTAACGAGCTTGAAAAGGAATAAAAGAATGCTACATTACAAAGGAGGAACTAGTGTTGCGAGCAAGAAAACTAGTTCCAAGAGCATGGAACATATTGATTCTCTGGGAAAGGAGACATGTGTAGGATCAGGACACTAGGGGGAAATTCCTCCATGGGTTAGGGTGTCAAATTGCAAGGGAAAAAAGTGTTTCAAGACTTGCATTTAAGGAATGCTTCGAAGGTTTAGTTGAGAGAAAAATGGAGCCAATATTAGGCCAAAGATACTAGGATGAGACATGCGATGTGATTAAGCATGACACAAAAAGACTCCTTCCATGTGAAGTTGAAGTTTTATGAGCCCAGAGAAAGTAAGCTCAGTGTTTTTTTCAAGTTTAGAGAGTTTGAAAAAACACTAAAGAAGACTCTAGGGAGTTCCTTTTTTGCAATTATTCTAGTCGGTTCAAAAAAGGGTTAAACTTGTACCAAAAGGATATCTCTTCAAAACCATTTTAACGACTGTGATTGAGACAAGATCACTTAATGATATTTTCAATTTTAAGGAGTCTGAAAAGGGCTTAACTATGGACTCACGACCTTTTTCTAGGTTTAGTATCCCTAGCCCGAAAAAGTATAAAATATAACTTAGGAGAACTCTCCCAGCGAGACAAGTCTCCCAAGGTGTACCTTTTTCCTGGATAATCTATTAGATGGAAAAAGGGTTAAAATTATGCCAAATAGATGTTCTTTCTGGACCAATTAATGAGTGTGAAAGGAACAAGGTCACTCAACAATATTTTCATATTTAGGGAGTTTGAAAAGAGCTTAAATATGGACTCTGAGGGGGTTCCTTTTTCATAAGTAATCTCCAAAGCCCGAAAAAGAGATAAACCAAAACCAAGGAGAATGTTCCTTTTTCAAAAATTTAGTCCCTCGGGTCCGAAAAATGATTAAACTTACACCTAAGAATACTCTCCTAGAGAACCGAAGTTCCTAGGGCATACCTTTATTCGTAAAATTAGTTGCTTGGAACAAAAAAGGGGTAAACTATCGCCGAGCATATGTGCCTTCAAATTTGATTTTGGTGAGCATGAAGGGAAACAAGATAGCTCAACAATATTTTCATTTTTAGATAGTTTGAAAAGGGATTAAAGAAGACTCCACGGGGGCTTCTTTTCTTAAGTAATCCAGACGAGATAAAAAAGAATAAATGAACTCTCATTGGATGTTTTTTCAAGATTTAAGTGAGCTTGAAAGACAACAAACCATGCTCATTTGGGAGTCTTGTGGGTAAATCCAAGAATGATGACTAGAAAGAAGAATGAGTCTTCAATACATAATCATGGCGAGAATAACAAAGAATACCAAGCCTAAGAATAAAAATCGCAGCATGGACACCAAAATGTAGCAAAGGAGCTACCAAGGGCATCCATGTAGAGGTAGGCTCTACCACCTAATTACGATACTTCTAAAGATGCTGAGAAGGTTTTGTGTCGCACATCGGTGGGATCGATCCTATGGAAAAGTGGAAAAATCAGCAATATGCACAATGTAGGGAGTGAAAACCTAACCTATATGCAATAGTTGAAAAAATGACTTTTACCATGGGATGACATAGTTGTAACCCATCTCAAGAAAATCACCAAACCAAAAGGAGAAGTTCACCAGAATGACCCAAAGATAACTCAAAAGAGAACTCAATTAGCCACCAAGTCAAAAAAGAGGGAAAAGGGGACCAAATTAGGGAAAAAAGGGCCAAAAAAGTATAGAAATAGAGGTGGATAGATAAATTTTACCATTGCAATTTGGAAAATAACCAAAAAGGTCGAAAACCCTCTTCCTCAAAATGTGAAATCAAGGAGCTATGGTGGACGAAAAACCCTCACACTTGGACCAAGTAAGTACAAATCAACCTCTCCTTTTTTAGTCATCCTTTTATGTTCAATTTTATGTTTGGGAGGCGTGCACCCTTGTAAAAGGGTAACATTTGCGTGTACGCAGGTTTTCCATGCTCAACCTACGTATGTACACAGACAGAGTAATACTAAGCCTGTGTACATATGTGATTGTCTTAAAGACAACCCACATACACCTCTTTTAATACTCAAAAAAGAAACAAGGACTAAAACCTCTCCAACGTTATGTGTGACAGGATGTATGTGCACTGGAGAGAAAGGGAACATGAGAAACTTGATGTCTTGGTTGGGGAGGATCCCGAGGCCATTGCTATGCTAAAACAATGTGGCATATGGAAGTTCTTCCAATGTACGTTCATGAGGGAACAACCGAGGTTGCTAAATGCTTTGGTAGATTATTGGCACCCTGATGCAAAGGAATTTATGCTAGAGGGTCAATGAATGACCCCAACCATAGAGGATATTTACTTCTTGACCGACCTCTCTAAGAGAGGGGAACTGGTCAATCTGAGGAACTTTCCTTCACTGCCATACAATATTGAGAATTACATCGGGATGTACTATGAGGCTGGTACTGAGAAATTAGGTTCTCATGTTCCGATTCACAAGATCACCAACCTCCACCTTTGCATTGTTTTATTTATGATAAGGTGGATCACATGATCTATAACACTCCATCATGCCTCTTGTGCACAGATGCATTGTGCAGTTCAATGTTTGGAGGCTTCTATATTTGACTGGAGTACCACCATGTTGACATTCATGAAGAAACAACTCACAGACTGTTGTAGGAGGAAAAAAAAGAACTTCAGGTTTGGCACGGTATTATACTCTTTCTTATTCTTCGAGAGTGCCAAGTCTTAGCCAGAGGGAGACAGTACGTGGACATATTTCCTCATTTTTGGCATTGTGAAGGTGGGCAATTTTGACAAAAAATTCTTTGATTGGTGGGCGATTCATATTCCCGTTATAGAGGACTACCCATATGCAGGGATCAGTTTCCTAAGAGATATCGACATGCCCATGCCCCCCAGCGAGGAGCGCGACGAGATAGGTAACACATTTTTTAAAGTTATTAAAGTTTTAAATTTTTACATATTATCGTTTTTATGTTAATGTTAGAGTACTAACTTAAAGATCTATTATATACATATGTGGGACCAGTTCAACTAGCAGACTTCGCCAGGAATAGGATTCATCCTTGACCAGAGGCCGAACCAATAAGAGAAAGAGGACCAATAGTTGTAGGAGGACCCCTAGACAGATAGGTTGAGAGAGTGCTATAGCGAGTAGAGAGAAACTTGACGACTCTCACTCGTGCAGTACCCATGGAAAAGATCGAGGATCTTTCCCCGGCTATGAAACCACATGTAGTGATTGTGCCCAAGACTTGGGTCTAGTTATTTCGACGTCTTTCGAACATCATAGTTCACTATAGCAGGGCCAATAGGCCTAGAAATTAGATAGTATTGGACCACTTATGTGCCGAGGGAACTTTTTGTACTATGTATTTGAGGGCTTAATCCCAACGATGTATACCGAATATTTTTGAGGATTTAATGCCCACTTTGTACTCATGACACTAATTTTTGGATATATATATATACATCTTTCTGTCTTATGGATGAAATTTTTCTTTTACAAATGTATTTACATGTGTATATGTGTGTTTTACTTTTACATGTGAGCAACATGCCAATCTAATACTCGATTAGCTAATGTATTGGCTAGTTGGTTAGATCTCCTAGGAACATGAATATAAGTAATATAATCAAAATATAATTCTAAGAAATATACCCTAAGGAATCATTGATGAAGAGTAGAATCACAAACATGGTATACCCCATTTAATTGGGACACGACCAATTGAGAATCTAAATAAACACGGAGGTGAGAAATACCATGTGACAAGGCATCACATAGTAATTCTATAATTGCACTATACTAAGAAACATTATGGGTTGCTTCTCCTAGACAAATTCCTCCAAAATATAACAACTGACCACCAGGTGTAAAAATCACCCAAGCTGCAGAAGCAAGCCTCTGAGTGTGTTGGATAGCATCGTTTGCCAACCCAACATAGAATTCATATTCACTTTACATCTTCCACAGTGAAAAATAAAACATAAATGACTACACGTCCATAAAACAAAAGACAAAAATGTATAAAAAACTATATATATATATACAAGAAGTCATGCTCAGGAAACTGACCTAAGTGTAATACTTCTTAAGGTAGAGCCCATTTCTAGGCCCCGCTAAGGAATTACCCTCGAAATCAACCAAACGATAAGCACCCTTTTCTAAGACTTCTTTCACAATGAAAGGTCTGAACCACATGGGTTTGAACTTGCCTGCCCCCAATGGATCTTTTTCTTGGTCGTAGACTAGGACACGATCTCCTTAAGAGAAAATCTGAGGGTGCACAGACTGATCATATTGACACTAGACTCGTTTTTTATGAGCCTCGTTAGCCAAGGTTGCATCCAGATGCTGCTCGAGATATAAAAGACATTCCTCAAGTGATGTAGTGTCGGGAAATAGTTCCACTTCAAACTTCAAAGAATGTATTTGAAAACCAATGGACAAGACTTCCTCCAACCCATAAACGATTTGAAAAGGTGAAAAACCGGTAGCAGTATTCACATAAGTTCAATAATCCCAAGTGTCGAATATAACATCAACTACGAATTTCACTTGGCCGAATTAATCATTCGTTGAAGAATAGTCTTGAGAGACTTATTCACAGCTTCTACCTAACCATTCACTTGTGTGTAATACAGTGACGAATGTTCCTGTTTAAACCCAAGATTTGATGTTAATTCATGCATCATTTTGTTCTAGAAGTGATTGCCATGGTCAATGATAATCTCCTTTGGGATACTGAACCTAGCCACTATTTGATTGAAAAAGAAAAGGGAAGCAATTTCCCCATCATTGTTAAATGTCGGCATAGCTTCGACCCACTTAGTAAAGTAGTCAACTGCTACGATGATGTAGCAATGCCCCTTGGCAGAAACCGAGTGACATGTAGTGAAATCAATCCCCCACTTGGTGAAGGGGCCGACAATAATAACTGAAAACATAGGAGCTGGGTGTTCCCACATCTTTCGACAGAAGATCTGGCATGGGTGACACTTCTTGACCGCCTCAACACAATATTTTATTAACGAGGGCCAAAAATATCATGCAAAAATAATATTTTGGGTTGTTTCCAACCCAAAGAAATGATTGCCACATGCTCTTGTGTGATAGTCATTCAAAAAAATATATACTTCCTCGTGAGTAAGACATCGTCGAAGAATGCAATCTACCCCTCGATGATACAAAGTGTCATCGAGGATGAGATAGTTCCATGCTTGGTGTCATATTTTTCGACGCTCATTGCGAGAAGTAGAAGTGAGGCACTCCAAATTATGAAGATACATAAGGATATCTTCATACCAGGGGTTCGAAGATGCGACCAGAAAGAGATCTCCATTAATTGGTAACTCTTTGGGTGAAATTGTTGATACTAAGAGGGGGGTGGATCAATATCAAGTACAATTAAAAACCTTTTTCAACTTATACTTAAACCATTCAACTATATCCAATGAGCAATGAACAATAGTATAAGAGTTACACCAATACACCATAATACACCATGCACAATATATGAGAAATAATCAATAGTTTATTGTTCAAGGGAAGTAATGACTTCCAAAGGTAGCTACAGCTTCCAAATGCAGAGGGAGGGATAAACCTCTAAGATGAAGATACAATCCTCCAATATCAAGAGAGAGTTGAACTCTCTATCCTTGCCCCTTCCTTCCACCCAAGAATATATGAGAGATAATAAAACTTTACATCAAATCATCACCATCAACCAATCATCACATAGAACCTGATAATGCTTCCTAAGACTTCTTTAATTTCTACAATTCTTCAATTATTGGAGTAATCTGATCCTATAGATAATATTACTCAATGTATTCTCTGAAACTTCTCCAATTTTCACTCCTTGAATCCTCCCCAAAAAGAGGTTATAGAAAGAATGGTAGACTTTATTCAATTCTGGTCTGTTCAGAAGACCCAACTTGTACAACATGCCCCACGCTCAATATTTAACATCTGATTCTGAAACTCACACACAAGAAAATACAGTCTGTACTATTTCCAATGGAAGTGGTCCCACTTCATTTGGATTCTGTATGAAAAAGTTATGATTGTTTTACCCGAAACACCTGTTTATTGACTAGCTTCAGGATTGGTCACAAACCCTATCTTCCATAGAGTGTATCTCCATAATTATAGTGAATCAAGGCTGAAATTTTTACTAGAGGTACCTTGATATGTCTTCTCAATACCACATCGATTTCACCATCTGAATCATTCTAGAAAAAAAGTTATAGCAAAAATGGTAAGATGACCTGAAAATAACATACCTTAAAACACATCACCAAAAGACTTCATCCTCCCTTGAAATCCGGCCTTCTTATCTTCTTATTACTTCTGAAATTTGACTTGTGTCAAATGAATGTATAATATGTTTATTTATACCATTTATGTCACTTCCTTTTAACATTAGGGCCAACCTGACACTTTCTTATTTTGTAATTCTTTTCTTTAATTATTTTCAGGGCCTACATGTAGTTCCTTCTTCAATTCACTTTGTCATCTTCAAAAACTCATTTCTCCTTAACCATGAGGATCCACATGACATGCCACATCCCACCAGAAAAATCATGATGTATACTATCCATTCATGGGTGTTGTATATGCATCTGCATTGTCCTTCATGTCCAAATAGCTTTATCAATCTTGCGGTCCAAAACCCATGACTAGTGTTGACATCAATGACAACAACCAATCTTCCAACAATCTCCCCCTTTGTCATTGATGGCAACACTTATGCTCCCCCTATCATCATGATCCCAATTTCTTTTCCCCTTTGACATCAATGGAAGAGGTTAGGGCTGTTCCCCCTGGGTTTAATGGAAAAATGTAACTCTCTTCTTTGGGGTTGCTCCCCCTAAACATGTGGCACTAAATAATACTTCATCATTATTTTTGGTCTTTGGGACATTTTCTTCCTTAGAATCCTTTTGTGTGGCTTCTGTCTTCTCTCTCTTCTTCATGTCTAGGATGTATATGTTGTTCGGTCTTCTTGTTGTAGTTGCAACCAATCTTCCTGAGTTATTTTCTCT